>CAEGAA010012105.1:0-26422 GCA_903067105.1 Poeciliopsis infans | reverse complement strand
CAGATTTGGGTAGACTATGTAAAACCTAAAAGATCTGATTTCATTTTTGAAGATCAAACTTGTTTAAACCTCTCCTAAGAGAGCCATATTCTATAATTATTTATACTATTTTTTGTTAGTGTGTTTTTCTCTGTGGTTTGCTTTTTACATTTCTAACTATTATTTTTGTTTTGTCTTCTTCTCACACTCTTTTACTCCTTACCTTATAATCTTTCTCAAGGAATGTAGTTGCATTTTTTATTTGACTGTTATAATCAATGGTCTGCTTGTGCACCTTCTTTCAAATGTTGGGAGTTAATTTTGTGATGCATAAGATCATGTAAGTGATATTTTCTTGAGAATCAATAAAGATAAAAGAAAAAAAAGCACCATAATACATAATAAGCAAAGAGAGTATGTAGATGTTTAGGTAGGAAAACACATTTTCTGTGGTAATTTCATTTTGACTCAAAGACCATTGCCACATGAAAAAAGATAAGACGAAGAAAAGGAAAAAAGAAAAAAAAAAACACTAATACATAAGCCAGAAAGTTCCAAATAAGCTCAAATAAAATAATATTAAACAATGGTTCCAACATCCATTTTTTTAGGAGAGAAAAAACATTTTCTCTGTCCTTGATGGGAATTTTTTCAGCCTCGTAAAAGGTATCCGTTTTGTTTGCAGCAAGATGTTGTAATAAAACTTCTTCAGTCGGGCAACAATGTTCTTTTGGAAGTTTTGATAAATCGAAAAGAGGATCAAACTCTTCGGTCAGGGACCGATCAAAAAAAAAAAAAAGAATAATAAAAGTCGTAACCTGAGAAGCAAACCTCCTCATCCGGGGACGGATCAAAATAAAAAGAATCAAACTCATCATAACCTCCTGACTCAAAGACCATTGAGTGGAGAACACCTGACTCGTATACATACACTTAATGTATGTGTATAATTTCACATACATCAAGTGTTTTTTCTTAAATACTAAGCAATTATTGACTTATAACAAGATCCTATTTCTTACAGAGAAGATTCTCTGTGTTTTCCAGTTCAAAGATATTTACACCAGAAATGTAACCA
Organism: Poeciliopsis infans; assembly: GCA_903067105.1. Taxonomy (NCBI): domain Eukaryota; kingdom Metazoa; phylum Chordata; class Actinopteri; order Cyprinodontiformes; family Poeciliidae; genus Poeciliopsis; species Poeciliopsis infans. Next base: position 25,365 of record CAEGAA010012105.1, on the reverse strand, counting down.
AAAATATTTTAAGATTGTGTTTTTCCTTTTCCTTTTTAACAGTTTTTAAAAGTGCATAAAGCAATGAGGGGGGGAGAAAAAATAACCTTATCTGGTATAAAACAAAATCAGATTTTATTTTCAAGCCATATCATCCAGTGTTATAAGATTAAATTATAAACAGCCTCACTGTCGGGTGATAATATCTAAAAAGTGGATTAGAGAATGAAATACCAAACTGCTCCGGTCACTACAACCTGGAAAGTTCTGCCTTTGTCTCACCTGTGCCACAGTTGGGTGAGAGAGGCTTTACTTAGTCAAATCTACACAAGACGGTGCATTAAGTGAATGTTAGCGACTCGTTAAAGCTGCTCTAAAGCAGGTGGCTGAGTGAAGCTATGAGCTGAACAGACGAAGCCAACATGCCTCAAAGGGAGTGGCTGTCAAAACGCCAGGTGACCCCGGCTACTGGCAGAGCGACGGCCCCAAAACGCTAGAGAACTGGGTTACAATCTGTCCCAAACTCGGCAAACAAACACCCAACGTTAGCAACATCACAGGCTGACCACAGCCAAGTTAAACACTGGACACAAATGATTGTATTTTTAATAATATCTCAAAATAAGTCCATCGTTATCTCAAAATAAGTCCATCTATTCTCATCGTTAGCATGTAAATATTTGATATAAACAAAGTCGTCAGAGAATGGTAGACCAGCAGCTCTATTGTCTGGCTTTGCATCAAAGATCCAGCCTCAGGCACGCTGCTGGGAGGTGTGGGGGTGGGTGACTGGACTGGATTAACTGTTGCAAAAAAAAGAAAAGAGGAGCAGCTGGCACAAAAAATAAATAAAAAAAATCCTGGACAGCAAACATGTTTTAATAAATCTGGGTCCAAGACCGATTGCTCTCCTGTGAATTGGCCGCTTTGCAATAAACAAGCCGACAGTTCATCAATAAGACACTGGATATCCCCCGGGCCGGATCCGTTACCGTCCCAGTGAGCGGCTAGGGTGAGCTGAGGCCAGATGGGCGACGGCTCCATCCGCTGCCACACCCCAATACGTTACACTTAAATAAATAAATAAAAAACTGCACAAGAAGCAGCAAAATTTATTCAGAATGACAAGCTTCCAGAGAACTGAAAGTAAACAGACAGGCTTTTAGAGGGCCAAATTACCAGTTAAATAATTACAGAGAACTGGTCCCAGTTTCAGTCTCAGACAGACTGGGCTCCTGAAACTGCAGCGCTAGCAGCTACCACTTTATCCTAATAGGCAGGAAAGTGCCAGCCTGTAAACCACAGGGATGAGAGCTGCAGCAGGGCATCATTCCTTCATCCCAAAGCTGACAAAACAAAACAAAATAAACTTTCAGAGTTAATGATTTTATTCTTAAATGCACTCCTAGAAGATTCAGAGCTGGGAGAGAGTTTGCTTTCAGTTTTGGGTTCTGGAACTGGCAGAGCAAACATCCAAACCCATGCAAATCCTTTCTGGTGTGAGTCAAGAAGAGCGATTCAGAAGTAAAAAGAGGAATTAAGGTTGAGGAAACAATTGATTGACCATCAAAATAATTGTCAACTAATTTAGTAATTGATTAACTGGATTACTCTAAAAGTTAACGTTTACTGAAAGTCCACCACACCTAGGACAGCAGTAAAACCAAAACTGTACAAACAAGGTGCACATTTTGCTTTCAAGGTGAAAAATCTGCTTCGTCTATAAATATGTTCCATCCAGATCTCTCCAAATGGCAGCTTTAGCTTCACCTGGTTCAAATTCTGTGTAAAACAATAAAAAAAATAAATAAAAAAAATCCTATTAAGGGTAAAGGTTAGTAGACAGTAATTTTCTTGCTGTAGATACATCTTTTGCTATAATTGATCAGGACTATACAAAATGACTGTCTTAATTCATTCCAGGAAATAAATTTTTTTCTCATTTTAAACATTTTAATTTGCTTATTTGCATCTATTATTTTGTTTCTAACTCATTTAAAGGAAATCTTAGGCGGTTAAATGAAAAGTCTGCAGAATGTGGCAATTTTTTCTGGTGTGTGAGAAAATAATCCAATTTAAGGGCTCCAAAAAAATTGAGATTTTTATTTCCAGCATCTAACATGCAAAACATAATTGTGACTCTTTCTCCAATCCAGGTTTGATCTTTTTTAACAGCATTCTCATGCTGAAAATGGACTGAAATAAAAGTTACCAGTGAGTTTCAGCGTTTCTCCCCAAGAGAAACATTATGCTGGTTTTGCAAAGCGAAGCATAACATATCAAAAGCAAGAGGCAGTTAAGAAGAATTCCCCTTCCTGGTGCTTTCATGGAGGTAGATTAGAATCAGGTACATTGTGTGTACGAGAATACAAAGTACTCCAGTATGCAAACAATGAGGAACTCTTGTGTTAAATGTACCTTAACTAACCAGAGATCTGGTACTTTCATGGTAAACTCCTGCAGTTTGACCTGGAAGTATGCAACACTTCAAAAATACAGGAAGGAAAAATACTAAGGGGTAAAAGTAGAAAAAATTCATCCAGCGGTCCGCCATGTTTTTGAGTTAAAAAAAAAAAGTGTTTAAAGTTGACAGAAATTTAAAAATATCACTTGGTAATTATGCGTTATTAAAAGATTGGAAGATTAATATCTGAACACAAACTACAAAGTCTTAAAAAAATGCTAACATTAAAAAAATAAAAATTAAATGAATAAGCAATTCTTAGCCTGGTGTGGGCACAAGTAAAGCTGGTGGCCCGCCAGACTTATAATAACCTGTCTTAGGTGCTGAAGCCATTACTGAGGGAGAGAGCCTAAAGTTAGCCCCTTTATGTGTCGTTTAAAAGGAAACCCATCTTGTCGCCATGCTGAGACATGTTTGCTGTTCATTCAGGCAGTAAGAGGCTTTCAGGAGATAAGAGGACGGCTGAAAAGAGTAAAATAAATTTGCCACGTTTTATCATTTTAACGTTCAAGCCACTTCTCTGCACAGGATGGATTTGTAAATGTTTCCAACTTTTGAAATTCAAGACAAGGAATGTACATTACTACATTAAATACATTGTCAACTAATTTAGCAATTCTTCAATGGCGTAATGGTGGATACAGACACAAAAAATTTAATTTGCTGAAAGAAAGCAGAGTATGAATTAAACCAAAGGTTGCACTAACAAACATTTCGCATTTACGTTTATGAAAAAAAAGAGGCATTTTATTGCATTTTACATAACAAAATGTTTTTGCTAAAAATCGGCAGAATGTGCCAATTATTTAATCCAACTGATTAACCGATTGCTAAAGATTAGTAGAACTCCTAAAATGAACACGAACTTTCAATCAGAGATACCCAACTTGCATTTATTTCTTACTTTCAAAAAGGTACTACATTAGAAAAAGTCAGAGCAAAATGACCGAGTTATCACCATTTACATTTTCCTACCGTTAGCTAAATCACTGAGAATCGTAACGTTCAGCAGATTTTCTGAATAAAAGAAAAATGTTTCCTTTGCTCCTCTGCGCTGCTGTGACATCAGGAAAAGGAAAGAGGGAAACGGAAACGGAGGTGTTGAAAGGGAAAGTGACGAAGTAAAACACACAGCTGAATGCGCCAAGCAAAAAACAGAACCTGCTCATCGTTAAATATTAAAACTAAAATCCGTTACAGAAAGTTAAGAATTTAAACGTCAATACAAGTTATTTATTCAGGCTTAAAGAGTTTAACACCCGAGTGAGGTTGACTCATCCATATTCCAATTAAAATCTGTGCAGCCATCATTTTAAAAGCTATTACAAAATATTTCCAGGGGTCAAAGGTCAAAGAAAACCAACTGTCACATCAACTGTGCAACAAAGTTTAAATTTTAGCTTCACAAAGCAGCACAATTAATTCGTATCAATTTAGTTTGAGTCTATTAGTGTGGTGTGGGATGGGCAGGTCGATTTCCAGGCATTTTTTTAAAAAAAATCTACAACAGCAAAAACAAAATTCAGTATATTCAGACTTTTGAAGAAAATATATTTTACAATTATAGCAGCACGAAGGAAGATTTTTGCTGCACTAATGTTTGACACCAATTTCACATCCAAAAATACAAACCTGACTTTTATGGACCCAAAAGTTTTAGATTAATATATCATCACCTTCCTAAAATAATGGCACAAGTCTTTTTTTTTATTTATTTATTTTTTTGCCAAAAGTGATTTAGGAAAAAAAAAAAACTGAAAAAAGAAAAAAAGAGACGTGGATCATTATTTTAGGAAGGTGGTGATAAATTCATTCGAAATGAATGTTTGGAAATTGGTCAAGCAGTCAGAATAACCACAAAGAGGATGCAATTCACACCCGGTGGGAGGTGAGTAAAGTTTCAGGTGGAGAGAAGACGTCCCACCCGGCTGACGGTTTCTCCTGTCAAACAGAAGTGCAGCTCGAAGTGCATCTCGTCACATCCAAACCCTGCCAACCACACCCAGCCTGTCCACAACACTCTGATTATGTAATGCAGGCTGCGAGCCAAACCAGCATCTCTCCATCACTGAGATTTGTGCTCCCCATAGACTGCCCATTTCACTCTGCACTGAACAGTCAACAATGATGCAAATATGAAAAACAGATTTAATATTAGCAGGGAGTTATGAGGGAAAGGTACACTTTTTCCACAAAGATTAAAGCACTGAATAAAGGGTGTTTAATCCTTAATTACAAGAGAAATGTATATATATTTTAAAGCAGGTCGTTGAGGGACACATATTGCACTAATGGGACCCCAAAAGGGGCCTCAGTGTGGCCCCAGGAGGCCGATTGTTTATGATTTTTTTTTAAAGGGGGCTCAAGTGGAGCTTTAATAACACCATTTGTTTCTGGACACAGAAAACACCAAACCTCCCCTCCCTGGTTTAGCAGAGAGAGAAAAAAGAGGACGGTCCAGCCTTGACAGAACAATAGCAATAATGCGCAAAGGGAGCCTGCAGGGTGAAGCACATGAGATTAGTCAATAAACTGAGAGCAAAGCGACCCCAGCCGGAGGAAGACACCAATGTCCTTATTGGAGAGGAAAAAGCTACTCTAACCACGGCCCAGCCGAACCCAAGCCGCCTGGCGACAAGCCGACTGTTCCAATAACGCAAACAAACAAAAACAAAGACAATATGCACTTTCTGCTAGCAGACAAAACAAAGACGACAAGGTGCCGAGCCGCGACTTCAATTAAATCACCCTCAACGGAAACGCCAAAAAGCGCCACGGCCGGAAATTTTTACCTTCTGGACCGCCGACGTTGTTCTTCAGCACCACTTGAAGATGTAGAGCAGCTCCTCCGGGTCGGAACCAGCCCTGCAGCAAATAATGTCGACACAAACCGGCACCAAATTAACAATGGAGCCGCGCGCCCTGATGCGAGCGTCCCTCCGCGTGCCCGTCCCTCCACGTTTCAGCGCGACAGACAGGCGGTTCTCCTTCTTGAAGGATGGACCCGGGTGGGAAGGGCTGAGGAGGAGGAGGAGGAAGAGGAAGGCAGTGACGAAGCGTCCAGCTGCAGAACAACGAAGAAGGTCTGCACAGATGAAGAGGAAAGCGCACAGATATGGAGTTAAAGTCCTGTAAACGGTACAATCAAAGTCCAACAAGGTGGTGGTTATGCAAAGCAAAGCTGACGTAAAAAATGAGACTCGAGCTCCGTGTCCAGGCAGGAAGCTCCGCCCACTCTGAGGGGAGCCTCCATGCACTGCCTGGATGGAGTGCATGGAGGCACTCCATGCACTCCATGCACTCCATGCATGGAGTGTTAGTGAACCACTCTGTATCAGTGGTTCACTGCAACAGAGGCGGATTAGTTCACAACAAGGCCCGGGGTGGGCAGAGGCCCCAAAGTTATACTCAAAAAGAGTAGCACTATTTCAACATATTTTTACTCAAGTAAAAGTAAAAAGTGGCCAACCAAGAAAATACTCCCGCAAGAGTAAAAACGTATTCGGTAAAAAGTTGCCTCAAGTACTGAGAAAGTGATCAAATTAATTATTTAATGTTTAAAAACCACATAACTAAATATATAAAGTTAAGTAGAAAATTTGGTAAAAAATTACAATAATTCATGTAAGTAATAACAAAATGAGGCAAAATAATTTTGTCCAAAAAAAAAAAAAAATAAAAAATCTGCTGCCATAGAAACTGCCTGAGAGCTTTACCTTGCTATGGTGATAAAGTTAATGATGGCAAGCGGCCAAGAATCTGTTTCACCAGTTTCCACGGATTCCCACCTCTAGTGAAAGTGAATGTTTCAGCTGAGTCTTTAGGAGTAAAATGTCTTCCACCAGACTTATTTTTAAATCTTTTGGAAGACTCAACTTTTCCAAAAACGTCTGTGCTCTTTGATAAATCAGTGATTCTCCACACTAACTCCTCCCTGCTGGGTTTCCCCATCCCCCCACTCCACCATTGTGTTTGATTCCTGCTTTAAACAAAAAAAAAAAAAAAATCCAAGACACTAAACTGCAAGAGCTGAATAAAGGAGTGTCTGTTTTCTGAAATTTGGATAGTTGAAACTTAAGCCATGGGAAAGTCTCTGTAAGGTTTACATTGTTCATTTCCTGTTCCCAAAGTTTTCTACAGTTTGCTCTCTCCTATGGTACAGGCTTTAAATGGACGAACGCTAAATGCTTTTTCTGTGAATGCTGATTCTTCAACATGCAGCTGCAGCAAAACACAAGCACAGAATAGAAAACGGAGACAAGAGGAAACACGAAGCTCCCTGGAAAGACTTTCAGGGTGAAAAGATTCAGACATCAACTCTTGTTTTCTGCATTGAAATGCTGAGAAAGAAGAACAAAGACTTGATCGGAAATCAGAGTGACTGGGAACCAGTAGTTATCTGCCATGGCTTCACCACGATCAAGCAGTCAAGGAAACCTTTTCCACTTTTCGTCACATTACAACAAACTTCCATGTATTTAAATGTGATCTCATGCTAACACAAAATACAACATATTTGTGAAATAGAAGGAAATACCTGTGGTTTTTAAGTCTTTACAAACTGAAAAGTGTGGTAAAACTAAGTAGAGTTAAGAAAATCTGGCAAAGGAACAAATGCTTTTTGTCAATAACTTAAGAATTATTGACTTAAGACAAGCTGAAAAGTTGCTTTCAAGATCGTTTTGTCTCATTTTGTCTCTGCGTTTTTGCTGTGCAATTCCTCATAAAGCCTGACACTAATGGGCTCCATCCATTTCAGACAACTTCATAATGTTGCTACATAATGTAGTTACCCAGAGGTGTGGCTCAGAACCGGGCTCTTCCAATCCTAAACAGAACTACGACTGGCTGGAAACTCGAAAGGCTCTTCTAGAGACACCTGCTTCTTTTAGATCTTCCTATTCCTTTGTGTGTGTGCTGCAGGACACGTCACAGCTCCACGGTAAAAGACAGTCAGGTGCCTGCAGAGTTTATTATTTCAGCCCACAAATGCAGCAGGAAAAGGAAAGGCTTGCTGGTGCAGGCACCTACCTTTGATCTGAGGCGCTTTGTTGGTACAAAGGCCTTGCAGTTCAAACACAAGTTACAATTGAGCAAATGGAGCATATTTCAATTCAAACCGAGATCAACCTGGGACTCAACAAAGGATCTTACATTAGCACACAGAAGCAACAGCTGACAGACCATTAGTTGCTTCCGAATTAGCTGCTTCCTCTGGGCTTTCAGTCTGCATTACAGTCACTGAGGGAAGCTTCTGTATGTCCATGCACGGGGAGAGACAGATGAGCCGGGTTTGTGGGATGCATAAAACTGCAAACATTTCCTTCGGTCTCTCACAGACCCATTAACATGAGGTAAAGCCGGAGTAGTAGATAATGGAAGATGATATTAACTTAAGTGGGTGAGAAGCTGTGATACCTCTGGTAAATGGAAGCAATCATAGAGAAATGGATCCGAGAGAAACAGATGTTTAATTCACCTTCCCAGAAAGATTCCAGTTGCAGAGTTGGAGCAAAAAATGTTTTTTTTTAGCCAACAATTGTGAAGAAAAAAAAAAAAAAAAATCACTTTATCTGTTAAAACATTGAGTCAAATGTCGTCCCCCCCCAAAAAAATAAATTAGTTTTGTTTCGTCAGATTAAAATATCCTTGAAGTTGATTTTAAACACACCTTTGATTAACGTCACATTTCTGTATTAAAATGTTTTTCTGATGTAATTTACTTAACCTACTTCTGAAAAGTAGGTTAATCTCTATTCTGCTACTATGCAACTTTTATTTGAAAAAGTCAATAAAATGTTGCGTATACGTTTTGTATGAAGTAATAAAAAACTATTTAAACACCCTCTAATTTATGCAAGCAGAAATCTGATCCCAGAACAGCGTGGCATGAACTTGTTGCTCCCCCTGCTGGTAACAAGGGAGAACTACAGCAACATTGAGACCCAAATAATTTAAACAAGAAAACGACAGAAATCACAGATGACCCAGAAAGTTTAATTCATAAGTTGGGGAACTAGATGCTGATCAATAAGTTCTGTATTTGACACAAAGCATATAACTGAACAGCAATTCGAACAGTGTTTCTCTGAGGCACATCAACACTGAAACTCAATATAAAACATTAAAAGTCAAGCAGAATCACATCTTATTAATAAAAGACAGTAACGGATCCTTAATTTAAAGCCACTGATAAAACAGGCACTTTTAAAATAAATTTTTAAATCCATTATAGTATTAACTTAAAAAATGATTCAGCTGATATGTTGATCATGAGCAGAAACACTTTTTGGACCAAACGTCTTCATCCTGAGACTCTTCAAACTTTTGTGTGTATACGAAAAGAAGAAATCGAGTTAGTTCAGGACGCCAACAGAGCAACTGCTTCAGACAAGACAACTTTATGTTAACGGGAAACAAGGAAAAGAACTGAGTCACAATGAGAAGGCATTGTTAGCCATCGTTTTCCATCTTGTTTCCTAATCAGAGTCCGGCTATTCAGGTCAGATCCAATTTCTTAATGGCCATCAGTGTTGTTTCTCTCGACAGTGATGAGGGCAAAAGGGATTTGCAAACATTTTAACTTTTACACAATGGCGTATCACAGTCTCCATAATGTTTTGGCATCATTTAAAAGAAAAGTGCACACAGGTTTGGAGGACAAACCAACTGCAACACAGTCTGAGTATGGAGAGAGTGTGTCTGCAACACACGGTGCACACACTGTGCTGCAACAGCAAATGCTGTAGGAAAATTACACTGGAGCTGCAGCATTCGGATCATAATTCATAAGAAATAAAGCTTCTACACAGAAGCTTTGTTATCTTTATTTTAGTTAAATATCTCACGAATTGTACTAAATAAAAGTGGACTTTGTTACTGTCTTCAATCTGAAATTTTCTAAAATAGAAAAAAAATATAAAAAAATCAAGTAAAGGAAAATAAAAACATTCAGTACCAGTTTCCGTAACACTTTTGCACCAGCAGTTTGTGCTGCTTCTGCATCGGCAATGCAGAATCACAAACACAGAAAAACAAATACTGAGTTTTGTTCTAAGAACAATAAGAACTAACAAATGTTTGTGCGGTCGTCGTCAGTGATGCTACACTGTAATGTTCTTTTAGAAAAGTTCGGTCCTGCAGTTCTTCACGAACAGAAAGCTCCAGCAGGAAGAGTGTGGATCCTTCAGCAGACCCAGCCGATGGAGACCCGCCCTTTCTTCAGAACCGACTGCTTGATCCACAGCAACGCTGCTGATGTGTGCAATACACACAGTTGGCCAGCAGGAGGGGCTGGTGAGCACTCAGGTTATTAAGGTCATCCTCAGTTCACCAGCAGGACGTCTTCATATGTTGTTGTTCTGAGGAGTCAAAGCACAAAAGAGGTTTCATACCTTAAACTAAACAACAAAATGTTATTTAAGACTCAGGAAGTTATTTTAATCCTGATTTATGTACTTAAACTCCACATTTCAAAATTGTTTTTGTTATATGATGCAACAAGAAATTACAAATAAAATGATTGAAAAAAACAAAACAAAACATCTTTCTTTATTATTTTTTACATGCCTTCTCTATTTTGTGTTTAAAGACATATCTATGCATATCTGGATGGACGATTGTGGTATAGAAAATATACTTTTGAGAGATATTTTTCTTCTTCCATCTACTCTTTTCATTCATTTCAAATTGTATATGAATTAAATGAACCAATAAATAGATATAAACGCAGAGTTGAAGAATGTTTTGTACTATTTCTCTCTATTTTTTCTGATACCATTTGTAACAAATGGAAATTAAAAAGTAAATTGAAATTGAAAACTGTCATATTTTAGAGATACTATTTTATTTTCTAATATCTAACAAAGTCTTTGGTCTCCCAACGAAAAGCATATTGACAATGTTTACCTTTCAGTGAAGCAGGGTTAGGAAGTATGTCTACATATGTTGATCTTATTTGGTTTAGAAGGAGAAATTTTAAGTGTAAGATTTTGTTTGGTGCATCTTAAAAGACGTTTTTTATTTTAGTGTTTTCTGGGGTTTATGAGTGATGCGCTCACCTGTCACAGCAGCAGAAGAAGGAGCAGGGAGACGTCTCCACTCCCCTGAACTTGCCAGATGTTGGTGCATCTGTACACTCGGCTATGAAGGCCTGCAGATCTGTGATGTGGATCGGTTCCTGGGTTTGGTGCTGGGGAAATCAATGACAACACAGTTCTGTCATGTATAGATTTCACGCTTCCCAGTCGCACTGTACTCTACTCTATGCTATATTTATCTCAGAAAGATCAATCAGATGTACAGTTGACACCAGAAATTTATGTACGCCAAATAGACACACAAACACCTTTTTTTGTCTCCTGTTTTATTATAAAAATGACCAAAATTATTCCTATTTGCTAAATGCCACAATAATGAGTAAAATATGTCAGAAATTTACATAATAATGTCTTCAAGATCAGACATTTACCTACAGATTATCTCTTGTTACTGTTGTTTTTTTATGTTTAAGCATTTATGAGGCACCAGGAACGAACCAGAAACCGCTGCTGCGCCACTTGTTGTTGCTAGGTAACCAAAGAGTGAGTGAGTTGCTAGGTAACCAAAGATTGAGTTAGTTTGTTGATTCCACCAACCTTGTTTCGCTGGCTGTGAGAGATTGAGCAGCTAATTAAGCCCAGACGATGATGTCATTGCTTGGGTAACTTTTGATAGTTTAATTGACACATTTAAATTTAATTGAGATTTAAATACATTAATTAAACAAGGAGTCTTTCATTATTGTTTCTATTTAGCAAATAGAACTAATTTTGGTAATCCTAATGGACCTGAAACAAGAGAAGTTTGGTCCGATTTAACTTCAAACAATGAGAAAAAAAGGTTTATGTCTTTTTTATTCAGTGCAGTAAAATTCTGGTTTCAGTTCTAACCAGATTAACATTATGCAGAAACACAATGTGTATGCTTCAGTTTTCAGAAAAAGCAATCTCTTACATTACGAGTGATGTCACTTTCAGTTCTTGTTCTGAGTGGATAAGTGTCTCACCTTAATGGTCTCATAGGCCCCAGTGATGAGAGCGATGAACAGAGACAGGACCATGTAGATGAACAGGGAGATGAAGGTGTAGAGGTAGAGCTGGCTGAACGCCCAAACCAGAGTGCTGCTCTCCTGCATCTCCGAGAACGTCACAAACATGTCGTCCCCGTTAATGAGGGAGAACAGGCACTCTGACACCATCGACAGAGAGCGAAACTGTGGAGGATAAAAAACAAGCATGAAGATTGTTTACATGCACGTATTTTGACGAAAGCTGAGTCGATGGGGGGAATTAACAGTCGAACAATGTGCTCAGGTCAGATGGAAACCAAAATTGCAGCCATACAGCTACCTACAAAAGATGTAATAAGTATTTTTTTTTAAAAATCATAACGTTTATCGTTAATACAATCAAGTGAGAAATGTTTGTTTTATTCACCTTCACGTGGTACGGTCCGAGTACGATCCAGCCACAAAAGCAGTAACCCAGATAGATGACGGCTACGCAGCAACAGAAGCGAATCACATTGGGGAACGCTACTCGAAGTGTGATGATGAGAATCTGAGAAAAGAGAGCAAAGGTCAGGCGAGTTTAATGTTTAAAGCAACAATCTCTTACAGAACAACCAGAAGGTCCATGACTTACGTTGTACTTCTGGAAAAACGTGAGGTAGCGAATGACTCCCACCCACACCAAAAGGGTGGAGGTCCCCAGCAGGATGGCACAGATGTCATAGGACGACATAGTCTGTCAGGAGAAAAACAACATGGACGACACATTTTTAACATAAGAAGCACCTAAATTTCTTAATGCTATGTTGAAGAAAGCCAACACCTCACATAATCCTAAAGGAACACAATAAACATAAAGCTGATGTAAGGCAACGTAATTTTATTTATATAGCACGTTTTCAGCAACAAGGCAGTTCAAAGTGCTTTAAATGAATTAGAAGGAAATACAAACAAAGCAACAAAACCAAGACAAAAAGGTAAAAGTATAAAACTACATAATGGTTCCCCTTGTTTGATAAGAATAATAGTCCATAATTTATAAACCAGTAGACGTTTCTCTGGATTTTTGTGCTGATAAAACTAAATGTTGGTTCTCCAGGTTTGATTATTATTCTGGGTTGTTAAGTAGAGGGTATTTTCTAATTCTGTTGTAAACTAAGAGGAGTTTCTCGATATTAAAAGTATAAAAATGTTAGTCTAAAGTAATAAGTACTCCAGAGTTCATAAAAGTAGCTCTATCTTGACCTAACGTAATGAGGTACTCCACTCCACTCATTTTCATTGACAGTAATCAACTAAGCAGTTGTTGGTCTAAAGTAATAAGTACTTCACCGTTCAAAAATGTAATACTCTAAAAAGTATAAAGCTGAAGGACCTTTGATTCAATGCCGATTTTGATGATGCTGCCTGTGACGGTAAAGATGTCACTGACGATGAGAAGAATATACCAGCCGTTGATAAACTCAAGCCGATCCGACCAGCACACTTTACGATCCAGATTCTCCTTGAAGTACCGAACAAACTCCTGTAGAGAAATTCAAACATTTAAACCGTCAATTACTTTACGATCATGCAAACAAACACATGTACAACACAATTCAGGTTTTCTGTCTGTGCTTCTGGTTTTATGTGACATTCATGAAGCAGTTTGCTTGGTGTTTTTGTTTTGGTTACAACGAAACTCTCCTACCAGTTGCAGGATGATGCCTCGCAGCAGGGAGCGTCCACAAAGGATCAGAGACAGCAGGCACACCAGACAAACGATCACGTCGAACGTTACACGTGTGAAACTCTCAGCTGTGTTTGAAAGAAAAGAAAAACAACACAAACAGTGATATTTCACAGCATTTTGGTTTTGAACATCTATGAATGGACTGCATTTGTAAGGTCCTGCAAAGGGATTCGCACTACATGAACAATTCAACATTTTTAATGTTACATTAATTACATCACTGCATGGATTAGAACATCTTGAAATTTGTTACAAGAGAAAGCTATACATTTATCTGCTGTTCATTCAGCCTGTTAAAAAGCATGAGACAGCATGACTTGTCAGTAGATAACAGGAAGGCTGAAAAGTTGCTGCTTTTTGTCTTTTGTGGATTTGTAAGTGTTGTCAATATCATTTTCCACAAATATCATTGTCCCAAAGCAGAAAATGCAATGACTCTTTAAAAAGTTGAGTTTTTTTTCTATTTGAAACCTAAAAATTTGAAGTCCAATTTTAGTTCTTCAAAAATGACAATTTCCTACATCAGAAACCATAAGTTGTCTTTTCTTTCAAAAATATTTGATTTGGCTCTAAACAAGTTTATTTATCTGGACGGAAAGCAAAAATGGCTCTTTGGATTATAAGGGCTGCAGGAAGACTCCTGCTTTAGTAAAGCTAATCATGCTAACTGCAGTTATCGCTAACAGACTGCAAAGACAAAGACACGAGAATTATTTTGTATGTTCTGAAGAATTAGTAAAACCCAGTTTTACATTGACTGTTCTCTTACAAAGTGTCTCTAATTTGAAATTATCCCTCACAAAAGAAAACAAGGAAATGAATATTTTGAATGCTTTTCTTTCATAGTCTTCTACTTAAGTTCTTAAAGAGGAACTGGAATCTGCCCAAACTGAAGTAGGCAGGTCAAAGCTTTACAAAAGGATAAATAAATAAAAATTGGCCAAATTTTTTGTTTATTTCTAGCTGAAATCAGTAAATAGTCTCTTTCAAAGAAGCAATTGCACATTTGAAATGATCGGAAATGAGAGGCTTAGTGACTTACCATGTCCAGAGACATTTGGGTCTTTACATTCTCTTATCATCGCCTGGTTTTCTAACCAGATCTTCACTTTTCCACTGTGAGCCTTGTTGTCCATCACTATCTGAAAGGAAGAATCAGCAATATGTAAATCTTATTATATTACACCAACTTTATGGCTAACAATATCACAGGAAATACAACAGATTTCTACTCCAACTAAAGCGAGTTCTCTTTACTATGAAACATGTCAGCAGCATGATTATGATTTTATTTAAAATTAAGATGTCAGTAAATATTTAAAATCAACTATGATTTACCTTATTTACTGGTTAAAGGTTATGTTTCACCAGGTGAAACACAAATATTCACATTAGTAGGCAAACATAATGAATGCATTATTTCCAGCCAGCAGGTTTGATCTGTTTTTGATTTGTTTCTTGAAATCCAGTTCCTGACTCTTCTTTTGCGGCATGATGTTACCCTTAAACCAGGACAAACTGGATGATTGTTTTAGCGTCATTATGTTGGAAAGATCAGAACGGCTTCAAATGCACAGGAAAATATTCGGTAGCAGTCCAGTAACATTAACACCACAATGACTAAATATTTTGAAAATGTCAAAAAAATGATAATATGATGGGAAATAATATTTAAGGAAGTACTACGACCACTGGTGATGAATACTTTCTTCGCTACTGGTGGCAGCAAAGAAAGTATTCAGGCCCTGTAAAAAGGAAACAAAGCAAATAAAACCACTGGATGACAAAAGTGAAAGAAAGATTTTTTTCATGGAAAAATTAACCCACAGACTGAAGCTACAAGAAGCACAACTATGGGAAAAATGAGAAAATTTGGCTTCAGTAATACCTTCAATGAAGACAAAAATATATTTTTAAAAAATGAGGACTAGAATAATGATGAATTTAGTCTTCTGCAGTTTAAATAGACAGCTCTTTCTTTGTTTTATTTCGTTTTTAAGTTAAAAAAACAATAAGTGACCAAAAAAAAAAAACAAAAAAAAATGAACATCACGATGGTAAAACATTTTGTAAACTTAGTATTTTGATCATTGAAGAACAGAAACACAATTCTGGCCTTATATCAACGCTTTTATGTAAACTCAGCAAGAGTCATGTTCACAGTATGTTATTTCTATCCACACAGAGACACAAGACCTCGTCTTATGACAAACTCCAAAATAATAATCATTTTAATCCTTATTTTTATGTTCCTTAAAGTATTATTTGACATCTCCTAATGCCTAAAACTACTTGGAAAAGTGATTTGTCTGTTTTTACTGATACCAGAGTCTTTGTGTTACTCCTCCAGTTACCTTTGAATTAAAAATGCTTGTTTGCTGCCAGTGCAAACTTACTGTAATGTGAAAAGTGTAGCAGTCTGGGATCTCATTGTTGATGATAGTTTGTATGTTGATGGCCTTCAGTTGGAACTGTATGGTTACATTAATCAACCTTAAAAAAACAAAAAAAAACAAAACAAACAAATATTCACATTAGTAGGCAAAACAAGAATTGTCTCAAAACATGCATGAAGTAAAAGTTATTCACACCGCTGTGTGTTTACACCAACCGCTGTTGAGTCAGAGTTACTGAATACATCTTAAAGCTTGCTGTGTGAGGTGTTTGTGCAGGCCAGATAAATGACTTGGTGAATGTCGCCATCAGATGCAGAAATCCAAAGATAACGATAAAGTCGGCAGAAGCAATGAGAAAAATGAAGCCTTACTTGTGGAACTTGAGTGTGAAGTTTTTGTAGCTGCTGGCGAGCAGATTGTTGGGGACAGACATGGGATTCACGCCGATGCAGTCTGAAAACAAGACAGCAAGCAGGGAAGGACACTTTTAAGTAATGTGAATCATCATAAAAATTAAAATGTTTAGTGATTCAGCGAAGTAAACGTTTCACATGCTCGTTCGTGCAAGATGTGACGTCACTTCCTGGTGATTTCTGACTCATTATAAGAGGAAGCCAGAAACTTCAAGCTCATTTCATACTTTCCCTAAATGTTTTAAAAAGAATCAGTTTTAGCTGACCAGAATAAGCTTTGTATTTTCTTTAAAAATATCCAATGTTTAACACACACACACACACACAAAAAAAACAAAACAAACAAAAACAAAACAAACACCCAAATTCAAATCAAAACAAATTCTAACTGACACTGCAGCCTCAAGTAACCAAATTATTATTTTTTTCCCCCCTAAATCAAATTTTTGTTTTCCCGGTCCGCGCACACTGCCAAACTACATACGACCCAAACTACGTGGGTCGTACGCATTTTGCAGTGTGAACAAATGAAAGAGAGGATTGATTACCATATCAACGCAACACTGAGGAGAGCAAAGATGTAGAGAACTACAGCGATGGCGGAGCACAGTTTGTACAGAGGAGGGCAGAGCTTCCAGTTGGAACTACAGAGACGCCATCTTGGCGGAAGACTTACTACAGAAAAGTACATACGTTTTATAATATATGTACCACCAATAATATAAGAAAATAAAAAAAAAAACATTTTCACTTTTCTGCAAAATTCACCACCTGCACAATTCTTCTTAAGTAGTAATTAGATAATTAATATTGTAAAAGACCAGAAGAAATCCTATGTTTTTTTTTAACAATAACAATATTTGTTGTTTATCTGTTGCTAAGAGATGACAGCGTTTTCTGGTAACCAAGTGCCATGAAGTAAACATCTGATTTTTACTTTTGCGAAATTTACAAACTGTAAATTTCTTGTGTCTAAGCAGATAAGCAGTATTTCAAAAGAGCTTATGTTTTATAAGCAATAAATAATTTGGTGTTAAAATATTAGTGCTTTTTTTTTTTTGGTAACGAACTGCCACAAAGTAAATCTCAGATTTTTACTTTTGTGTTGAATGTTTGTTTTATAATATATTCACCACTAATGACAAAAAAAAAAAATCGCAAACATTTTCACTTTTTTGCCAAATTCACCAACTGCATAGTTCTTGTTGAGTATTGTAAGTTGAAAATAGCAGAAGAAGTCTTACGGTTTTTAAACAATAACAATATTTATTGTTTATGTGTTGCTAAGATATGAGCGTGTTTTCTGGTGACGAAGTGCGACAAATTAAACATCTTGCAAAATTGACGAAATATAAATTTCTTGTGTCTGAGCAGATAAACATTACTTCAAAATAGCGTATTTTTATAAATAAATATCAATTTTGTGTTAAGAGATGAGAGTTTTTGTGGTAACGAAGTCCCACGAAGAAAACATTTGATTTGTACTTTTGCAAAAGCAAAAATCAGAAGGCAGCTCATTAACATTAGCTCAAAGATTGATAATGTAGCTACAGCTCACATCAGCAGTATCCTTTTTCCTAAAATAAGCTTTTTAGCTATTTTGTTGAGTTATTAGCCATGTTTAAGCACACTGAATGGAGAAAGTCAATGTAAGACAACATGCTAGTTGTACCCCACATTCCACCAGCAGCATTTAGGCTAATATTAGCATTTAGGCTAATTTTAGCTTATACACTAATTTTAACATGCTGAATGGAGAAAATCCATGTTACTCAACATGCTTTTGACTCTCCACATGGTATTGAGTACATTGTAGCTTACTTTAGCATTGATGCTAATTTTTAGCATCAGAATGTACACGCACACTTTGACAGGTCTCGTTTAAATTTCTTCAGAAATGTTCTAGTTGAGAGCTATTGCTTTGCAGTTTGTTTGGGTTATTTGTTGTATTTTATTTAATGTATAGGGACAGAAGCCGCTTAATATTCTCTTTTCTCAGAATAAATACAATGAAGCTGAATGTGTCTGTTGTGAAGTCAACCAACTCGACCTTGTCAGTTCACAAGCAACTTCAATAATTATTTGTTCTTACATAAAGATGCATTACATTCTATCTGGTCACATGTAGAGCACAAGCAGCACTTGGTGGAAATTCCTACCGTTTCATGGCAGCCTACATAACCAGTTTGTGTCATTTTCAACAGATTCTGGAGAAAGGTTTTGTTTTTGCACTCAAGCAAACTTGATGCTGATCTTAAAGTAAAATATCTATTTAAGTATCGATTTAAGGCATCATAAAACCTGGTATTACACTTTTAGATGCACTGTTTTATAGGCACATTGCAAGATGAGACTTCACACATGTATAATCTCAGTTTTCATTTTAATGGTTAAAATAAAAAGCAGACTAATAATTCTCTGAGAGGATTTTAAAATATTTCTCCAAGTCAGGTGGTGACAGAACTGCTTGTGTAATTTCCTTGAAAAACAGATAATTTGGCAAAAGGCCCCATTTGGTCAGTAAAACTTTATTAATTCTCAGGAAAACAAATCAATATGTTTGCGACTCACACTCTGCATGGTGCAGTTTGTGTTACCTGTGACAATGTGAGGGTCTATGTTGAACGTATCATTGGCTGGATCGATCCGCCCCTTCTTGTAGTACTGCTGGCAGAGGGAGAGGGCGCTGTCGTTCACGCCGACATGGTAGACGTAGGCGTAGTGCCCTACTGTGTTATCCGGTAAGGTGAGATACTGAAGTGGAAGGAAATGCGGAAATATTTTGAATAACCCAAACCTTTATCAAAAGACGATCTATCAAGAAAAATGATCTATCATTGTGAGTTACTACATCCGGCTCTAATTAAACGTATGCTACAATTTTTTATAGAGTTCAACTCAGTAGGAGATGGAAATATTTTCATTCAGTGTTTGCCATTTAAACCAGAAAAAGAAAGTCAAATAAAATGGTCTTTGTGGTTCTTTATGTCATCTTACCTTTTCTATTGCATAAAACATGTGGTCGTAGACGTCCTGCTGGGTGTAAACAGCGAAGGCGTCATCTGACGATTGCTGGTAATCTTTGAGGAAGAGGTGCTTGAATGTCATTGTGTTCTCCTCCTTGAAGGTGACGGCCACCTGGTTACTGATGCCAAACACGGCCAACTGCAGAGAAGAAGGTGCAAAAATGTAAAAAGTTGAAGAAAAGGACAGAGAGCTTAGCATTTTAACTTTTCATGATGAAACCAGAAGATGATCACTTCTTTCATCTGATTATCCTACCTGTTAAAAATGAAAAGCTGTACGTGTGTGCACTAATCTTTTTACTAGAATATTCTACCTGTTAAAAAATATTTTAAATAAAGAGGCGTTTGTAAGAAATAATACATGCTTAATAATAAATACAGATCACAGCAACTGTTTTTTGAGCATTAATACATTGTATGTCTCTTATCAGATGCAGCGCAGCCACAATGTCCTTGGCCAGGTGGTACCAGGTGGTACCGGGTGGTACCGGGTGGTACCGGGTGGTACCGGGGTTTTGAGGTGCATCGCAACTCGCTGTGACAGTTGCAGTACCGGGTCTTATATCAGAATTTATTATTTGAATTATTCCCATGTAAAAGCAAAACACATACAAACAAAAGTCTTTAAGGGAGGAAGTACTTTTTACAGCTGTGTTTTAAAGAAAATAACTCTCAGAGTCCCATCGTTTAAGCACTTTATAATGTCTCAGGATGTCTTGCTAACTGCTGCACATGGACCATCGTGTGCCCTCTCCACTTGCCCATTTAAAAAAACTTGATGATGATTGAAAAACCTGCTGCAAAACAGAGAAGGAAACGGAGGAAATTTTTGATGTACCTGAGCTGTGACAATAAATATCTTCAGCACCTGCAGGACCAGCTTGTAGGGTTTGCGTCCTTTGGCGTGATATTTATCACATGGACTCATGAAGAAGTACTTCAGCTTCCTGCGAATGGCCTCCTCCTCCTGGTCGGCCACGACCCAGTGACCTGCTGCCGCTGTGGGAAAGTTCTGCTTGATGTGATTGCTGTCGTTGCTGTTTGCTTGATGGTCACTGCAGTTTTCTGTGGAGCCATAGTGGGTCACTGAGGAGAACAGGCCTGTATGCTCTGCTGAGGCAAAAGAAATGTATGTTTACATTTTGGGATTTTTAGAAACAAAATCTATTTTAAAGACTCAAATGTCATCCTGACAGGATTTAAAGAGAAATGCAGAGAAACTACTTCAAATCAAAAGTACCGGTTAGCTAAAGGTTCATTAAATATAGACACAAAGTATTGCTAAAAATTAAAATATCTCAAATAAATACATTATGTATGGAAATGTTTTTACCCATATGGATAAGATGTATATTGAAGACAACATATGGCTTATTTTTTTATGTTTTTTCTATTTCTTTTCCATTTGGGTAATTTTAAAGTTTTTTTTTCTGTTTCTGTTCTTAAACTCCTCTGTTGAGTCTAAGGAAAGTGTGTATACTTCTTGAGCTTTCCCACTTTCATCACACATAACAAATGTCAACGTATGTTGTTGGTGTTTGATGAGATAGAGGAACAAATTGTGAACTTTGTATTTTCTTATTGAGCCGTGCAGCACTTTGGTTGCCTTTGGTTTTTAAAGTACTTTATGATCTCGACAGCATTACTAATGTTGAAGTGTAAAAGTGTGCTGCCTGATCCTCCTATTTGTTCTTCCCTCTTGCGTGGCTGACATTGTAAATAATATTCTGTTCTTAATAACTCACCTGTTTAAATAAAAGTTAAATACATTTTTAAAAAAAGCAAAACTGGGAGACAATCTGACAACTGCTGGTCAGTATGTGGAGTTGACTATTTTATTATTCCTCAAAAACAGCCCATGACTTCCTGGAGTTTTAACGATATGTCTCTAAACAGTTGAATTTGTCTCTCCTGCAAGCGAGGGAAATTTGTGGTCTGTGCAAAACAAAAGTGATCAAGAGAATCAAGATGTTCTAAAAAGAAATTTAAGACAGACATGTTCTTGGTAAATCTGTGGTACAGATCACAGAGCAGCCAGTTTATAATTGGAAACAGGAAAACCACTCAGCACAGAGTGAGCTTATTATTCCTAATACTTGTCACATGTTTTTTTTTCCCCTCTCATTGACAAGCTGTTGGAAAGACGTCAAGAACATTCAGTTTGTTCAACTACAATTTGACCCCGGCTTTTGGTTTTAAACTCCAGAGCAGGTCAAGCATTTGAACAAGTGATGATGACATGAGGGAAATTTATTAAAGTTCCCATTAACGAAGAAGAGTCATTAACTGAGAGTCAGTGAGCTGTCAAAATCCGAGAAGGTCAGCAGATAAAGTCAGCAGGGTTACTAGCATGCATGCTGCAAATGGGAAGTGAAATGGGAACAGATGAGCTGCTGTGGGGTCAGTATCACTCAGCATTAACTTCAATTAAGATGAACATGGCGGTGGAAAAGTGTTTGAGAATGGTGTCAATTATTCTGAGTCACCATCTGTCAGGGGGAACCGTTGCTTGCTTCATTCAGGGGGTTTTATAAAGCAGCAGAGGTAAAAATGTAAGAAAAAACAGTTTGTTATTGTAAGAGAGACATCTCTGAAGTCTGGACTTTTTCTGATGATTAATTGGATAAAAAAAGAATTCATTTAAGTCTTTTATGGATATAAAATTAGAACTAAATTAAAGATGCAAACAAATACCAAAATTCCTTTTTAAAATGAGAAAATAGCTTTTATATAGGGGTTGTTATTGAGAGAAGATTCAAATGTATATATTTTCTTTATTACCTTGTTGATGCAGAGAAGATTTAGTATGTTTTTTATTTATTTATTTCCTTTTAAATAATTTCTTCCACAGTTAAAAACCATACCACAAAAGCTGATATAAGTTTTAAAACATTGGAGGTAG
The DNA here is from genome assembly GCA_903067105.1 of Poeciliopsis infans. Classification (NCBI taxonomy): domain Eukaryota; kingdom Metazoa; phylum Chordata; class Actinopteri; order Cyprinodontiformes; family Poeciliidae; genus Poeciliopsis; species Poeciliopsis infans. The sequence continues at coordinate 3,404 of CAEGAA010012105.1, read as the reverse complement.
GGCATTTTTTGACAACTGTACAACCATAAAAGTAAAACTGTTTCTGTTGGTATTTGCAAATCTCAAGTTTTATATTATACATTATATATATATTATCATGTACTGGTGTCTCCAGTACAAAAATACATATTTTGCACATTTGTGAAAACAACAACAAAAAAAACAAACTATTTTGTTGCTCATTCCTTGAAGCTGATGATTTCATTTTTGATATTATTTAATATCACAATCTGACCTTTACTGGACAATATATCATTCTTAATGTTGTTTTTATATATTGGAATAATTTTATATTTGTGTGAATCCACATGAGTCAATGCACTGCCTCTTTTCTGCTGTTACACCTGGATTTTTCTACCATGGGACAACAAAGGTTACTTCTTTTGATTTAAAATAAGAGAGAAAGTGCTTTAAAGCAACTGCTTTCTCTTACGGCAGCTCATGACAGGAAAGCTGTAAAAGTTATTTAAAAGTTACTAACTGTTCTTTTTAGAGAAAAATTGAATTAGCTAAAATCGGCAGCGGGAGGTCAAAGCCTTTACAAACAGCAGAGACCAGGAAAGATTTGATGCGTGCCTCTCTAAGTGTGCTTATGGTTTTCAACCGCAACTCTGATACGTGCTGAAATAAATACTATGCACAATTTAAGAGTGTCTAAAGGAGAAGAAGGAAGCTGCAGCTGGAAAACCCAACTATCAAAACTCTTTAACAGAACTGCAAACTCAACCATGCATGTAAGAAGCTTATGACCTGGAAAGTGATTATTCTGCATGAAAACATCCACATGCTGGGATATGGATGGCCCAACAGCCTGAGCTAACAAAAAGAAAAAAACCACAGAAGCATTCCGCAACCTGTCAGACATTACACACAGGAGTGGTTTTTATTACATCAGGTGATCCAATAATTACACTGCACTTTAAATCTGCCACTAATAGGTAGATTTAAAGTGCAGTCTGACCTAACTTTGTGTTTACCGTTTCATCTAGCACACCCTGTCTCACTTATTATCTCTGACTGGGAAACTTCACTGCAGTGTTTTCAGCTGTGATGACCTCATGATAACTGTTTTCCAGCATCCAGTCAACAAAACCAAAACACACAAACGCTACTGACCGCAGCTGCCTGCTAGCAGGAAAACACAGAAGATTTGTTTTTCCTACTTGTTGCATTCCAGATGCCAAAACTCGCTACAACTGGCTCACCTTACCTAAATAGAAACCCAATCTGCGTGAAAACACACAGGGGCTGCAGTACAGATGAGGAAAACATTGCAGAGTAACAGGGAAATACATTAAAAAAGGAACATAAACACTTTACCAGAGGAGTCCCGCCGTCCCGCCGCTGCCATTAGAGTTAAAATGAAGCCAAAAATATAAAAAACACAATATAAACACTAAAACGAAACCTGCAGTTCCAGTTTAACAAGCCGATAACGGCGAACCGCGGAGAGACTCCAGCAGCTCCGCCTTGACGTTTACTCACCAGCACTTCCGGTCGGCCGGATCACGTGACTGACAAAACGCGATCAGCTGACTCAGAGGAGGCGGAACCAGCGCGAGCCTTTTCCTTTCTTTCTTTCTTTCTTTCTTTCTTTCTTTCTTTCTTTCTTTCTTTCTTTCTTTCTTTCTTTCTTTCTTTCTTTCTGTAAATGGAGCAGTATGATGTGATTTTATGTAGTAACGTTTCATAACACAATCAAGTAATTATGTTACCCCCACCTATACAACAGGGACTCTGGAGCGTCTTCATTAGAGTGGAGATGAGATTATCTGGACTGGTTTTGAACCAAAGTTATATAATCAGGCTGGTGTTGACCCTGTAATCTCACACATAGATTAAAATAAATTAGACTTAGCAATTTAACACCTTTAAATGGGGCCTCTGTCTCTTTAAGAAGCTCCTACTCTTTCCAACACAGCACGCCATCGCGTTTCTCCGTTACTGACATATCATTTTGTGATAAAATAAGCGATTTACTTTTCTTAGTAACATTTTAACATATATTGAATTCCTGATTACGGTCTCATCGTACTTCATGTGATAGTGAACTTGGACTTTGGTGGGGAAAGTGCTGAGGATGAGGATGGCCTCATGTGAAGATTGCACAGTTGAAGCCATTGTTTTCCTTGAGGACTGAGATAAAGATGTCGATAAAGGGTTCACTCTCAATGACATAGATAGAAGGTCCTGTCATCATCATTAGTCTGGTCAAACTTAACTCTCTCCACACAGAGACACTGAATCATAGTGGAAGATAGGAAATAAATATTTATTTCTGTGTAATTTCTCATAGTTTGATGTACAAAAAAGAGACCCTGAAAACTAAAACATCTGCCCAGTGAATATGCAGGTAATAATTTGAAAGCACAAAGAGATGACCAAGGTTGTTCCTAGATATAAAAAAACCCCATCAGTTTTGTGGTGACCCAGTTCTAACAGCAGGTGGCGATACGAGCGACACACACATCAGTTTGTTTTCCTATTAGTATTAGAACTTTGTATGAATTTACATTCATTTTAGTAGCTACATTTATGCCTCACAGAAACACTTTACTGTCTAATCCTAACCATTAACCAAAACTTACACAATACCTGTGAAGAAGTGGAACTGCAAAAACATTCTCACCTTAAAAGGTGAAAAGTGTTCCTTTACATGAACAACATGCAAGTAAATTTTGAGTGTTGTGAAGGAATAGATGGTTAGCAACTAATTTATGAGTTTTCATATTTTTAACAATGTTTTCCTTCTTTCCAACAAAGTAAAACTGGTGTGCATCCATTTTTATTTAAATTTGATTCAAATCCCCATTTCTGCATAGGATTTATTTAAGGTTAAAAGCCTAAACACACAAATCATTTTAAAATTTATATTAAAAAAAGCTTCTTTTGAAATAGCTTTAAGTTTATTTCAAATGCAGTGGACATGGAAATGAAAAATCAAAAGTGGATGAAGCGATGCACCTATCAACTATTCTGCACCTGTAGAAAGAGAAGTGAGAAACCGTAGAGATTTCCAAACTCTGAGTTTGTATCTATGTCTAACCTAACTATATTAGCAAAACCTAAGGTAAAACTTTAAAAATTATACGCTTTAAAAAAAGTACATTACAAATGTAGTTTCATTTTGCCTCATTTACTCATGCAGAGGACAAGCGGCATGAGAAAAATCTAAGTATTTTCTCAGAATTTATCCAATTTACTTGAATTATGAAAAATTAAGTATGCTTCATTAATCCTTCTGAATCACAGCATTTTATTTTCTATTATTTTATTTTCACTCACATTATTTTGAAGACTGAATATATATATATATATAAAAATTCCCTTCTCACCCACCGCGGGTGGTTCTGATCCTCTGAGCTCGGGTCCTCTACCAGAGGCCTGGGAGCTTGAGGGTCCTG
>CAEGAA010012103.1:0-49964 GCA_903067105.1 Poeciliopsis infans | reverse complement strand
CCCCCCCCTGTCACTGGGAAAAGAATTGAAAATCCACAAATACGGAAAGATTACACAACTCCCACTGTATGGCCCAAAATGTTTTTATTTATTTTATTTTTTTTAATTTTATCTTTTTTTTTTTTTTTTTTTTTTTTTTTGCCTGATTTTGTTTTGTTTTACTTTGAGTTCCTCTGAAGGTGAGAGCTGAGGGTGGGCGGCGTCGATGGGACAGGAGGAAGTGAGCTCAGGCAAAAAAAAAAAAAAAAAAAAGGAAATATTAAACATATGCAACAATTTAAAACAAATGACAAGAAACGTGACTGGATTTCTCCTTTTATCAGAAATAAAAATGATCATCAGATGCACGGTGGAGGAACATGAGGTGGAGGAGAACGGGGTGGGTGGGGCGTTGCTTAGACGAGTGAAGCAGTTTATTGTTTTATTCTGATAAAGAGACAAAGTGTCAGTGTGAGAGAAAACTCATGAGACAGGTTAAGAGGGCGAGACGGTTAGAGTTAGCAGTTAAAGAGATTGTGTGTGTGTGTGTGTGTGTGTGTGTGAGAGAGAGAAGGTGTGTGTGTGTGTGTGTGTGTGTGTGCATTAGTGTGGGTGAAACTGAGTTGTTGTTGTTGTTCAGCTGCAGCACTTGCTCTTCCAGCCTGTTACTCCACCTCCACTGCTGATGTCCACATTTTCACTGTTGGGCTCTTTTACAGGCGTCTGTGCAACAAAAACAAACATCATTAATCACACAGCAGGTTTAGGTTCTCGCTAGTTACATTTACTTTAGGTACCTTTTTTGACAAAATGTACTTCTTCCTTTTACCTGAGCAACTTTACTACCAAGTATTGCTCGTCTTCTGTGAGCAAACTGTCGAATATTTAACTGAAAATTCACCAGATTGATACCTTCAATTTCTGATCAAGTTTTATATTCAAAGAAACAAATTTGGAAAATTGTTTTTTTTGCCTGATTTAGTCATTTATGTTGGTTGAAGAGGGAATTTTCAGATATTAAATATTTGATAATTTACTTGTCACTTCATAGGATACAGAAATTTGGATGAGCACAAATGTGTGTATGTGGACTGAGGTTAACGCATACGAGTGTTTGGGTAGAACTGGACAACATGGAAAATTAATTAACCTATGTTAAGATTTTCCTGTTATTGCTCTAATAATGAGGTTCCATTTGAAAACATAGTAAAAGTGTCTTTTGCATTTCTTGTTTTTGTCTGTTATATATTGTTACTATCTTTGAAACAAATAAAAACTCTTGAGTAATTTCTTGGATAGCTACTTTTTACTTTTACTTGATTTTTACTAAAGCAAAATTTCTGGATTTCCTACCCATTTAATAAAACAAACATGTTTTAACCAAACAAATTTTTTCATTCAAAGAAACTAATTTGGAAACGTTTTCCGTTGCCTGATATTGTTATTTATATACTTTATTGTCATTTTGGTTCTGAAAATACCTAAATTTCCCTTTAACTTAATATTTTGGTCTGTCTGATGTAGTTTTTCCATTTTAAGTGATTGATAATTTGATCAGTTACTCTGTAATTCTTACTGGAAGAATTTCTTGGACCGCTACTTTTTAAATTTTAAGTAAAATTAAATTGTGGGTACACCTTAATAGTACAAAAAACATTAGAGCATACAGTGATTTAATTTAATATGATGCATTCAAAACGATCCAAAAGTTCAATTAAACTCTCTGAATAAGCAACGTCTTGACGTGTAGCTGAATGTTTGGTCAGATTATTTAAACTGAAGATGTAAATCCTGTCAGAAACTCTTGCAGCTTGTAGTTAGTTATAGTAAATGGTACTTCAACATATTAAAGAAAGCTTAAAACGTCAACTCCATCATCATTTTGTTTGAAAATATTTGTTTGAATTTTGTTTGATGTTGGTAGAAGGTTTGAGCATGTATCAATAATAGTAATAATAAATTAAGTAGTGATTTGGCAAATTAAAGGCTTCAATATTTAAAGGCGCCCTGCATGATTTACCAACGGAGGCGTAAAACGATTGATTTCGTTTAAATATTTCTGCAATAATTTGACGTTTTGCTTCTCTCCTGCTCAAATGGAAGGGAACAAGTCCAGGAAGACTTGCGTTATCACCAGATGTCCTTTCTGATCCCCAGACTGCGGTGATCATTTATCTGAAATATCTAATCTGAAAAGGAACGCTGGCAGGCCTCCCTCACTTATCTGCACAGGAACCAACTTTCTGACGTAACAAACTTGGATGTGAAAAGCGACACAAACCTTTCTGAGGATGTCTTCTGCTAACGTGAGGAAAGCCTTCTCGATGTTGATGTTGGCCTTAGCACTCGTCTCAAAAAACCTAATGCCATGCTCCCTTGCAATCTATGAACACAAACAAAAACAAACAAACAAACTTAGAAGCCATGGATGTTGTTCAAAGATCAACAGACTAAATATAAAGTTGCTGATCTTCTTTGCAGGGCTGATATCAAGTATCGCTGGTTTATTGCACAACACTTTCATCAGGTAAAGTGGTGCAAAGAGAGCAGCTGACGTCTCATGGAGTGAAAAGGAAACTCGTAATCACTCTGAGTAAAAGTCAAAATTTTAACTAAAACAGTGCAAACGATTAATCGATTTCAGAAATCGATTACTCTGATGATTAACTGGGTAATCCAGATTTTTCATTGAACCACTTAGGATTATTTTATACAATGTTAATACATACAGATTCACATAAAAAGAATCTATCTTTTAAAATGAGAAAATATGTTGCCTAAAATACAATAAAAGCATTTCTTTGGCGAGTTTCAACCGGGGAAGCTAAAACTTTGTCACATGAAGAGATTTGGGTAAAATCTTTAGAGACAAAGGTATTTAAATCCAAAATGTACTTTATTTTGTACAGTTTGGACTTAATTACTGCTGTAAATCTATTCTCTTTTTTCAGCATATGGTCTTTTTATTGAGTCTGCATATTCCAGTTAATTACTAAACTAGTAATTGACTGTCAACCGAAATTAATACAATTAATCAGTTCAGATCCAATTGTAATATAACAATTCAGAAAATTACCTCTCAAAAGTGCTGAATGCTTTAAAGCTTTTTTCACCCCACTTACAGCAAAGAATAACTAATTTTTAGCTGCTGACAACATAATTAATTACCTGTAAGATCCATTTTTATGTGGATGCTTTTGGTTGCTATCAGCTCAGCAGTCAGTATAAAATATTAAGTTATTTTTACTGGATAAACCACGTTGCGCAAAGCTTAATATGATGCGGTAAATTATGTTGTGACAACGTAACTGTGAATTTTAAGCTGAAGCAACTGAATCAAAATGTGAAAATATTCTCATCACATTCTTTCGTTTGTGCTAAAAGACTATAATCTATGTGATAATCTCCAACACATCACATATGATGAACATTTTCCCACGTTTTCTGCAATAATCTGATCTTGAAAAGTAGCAGCAACAAATCAGCCAATCAACAGAGAATATTGACGATCGTCTCAGGTGTGTCGATCGGCTCACCTGCTCTCCCTTGGCTTTTGGTACAACCCTCTTGTCCTCCATGTCACACTTGTTGCCTAGCAGCATTCTCTCAACATCTTCATTTGCATGCTGAAAACAGGAAATAATGGCATTTGGTTCATTTTGTTCATTTCAATAAGAACAATTACAAGATTTATTTTGCTAATAAATATCCGAAGCAAAAACAAAACTTGAGTGATATTTTGCATGCTGAACATCTTCAATGATTCCCATTTAATAATCTGTGAAATCTGGACTCAATTACTGAGTCCAGATTAAATCTAATCTCTGATTAGATTTATTAATTAATCCCAAATTATTATTAAAGTTGCGCAGAAAAAAACAAGTGGAAAAAGTGAGAAAAAATGACATAATTTAAACATAATCCATTAGTTTTTTAGAAATTCAAATTGAAAAAAAAAAATAATAATAATGCTAAATAATAGAAAATACAAATATTTTTTTTATCCCCCAAAAATTGTCAAATCATAAACATAGGAATTTAACGGTTGATCGTCGTTACAAATTAAAATAAAAATAATTTAATGGCAAATAAAAATATCGCCATTAAATTTAATTCTACCACAAAAAATAAAAATAAATTAAAAAAATGTAAATATCAGAAAAAAAATACAAATAATGTAATGGTAAATAAATATGAATAATGCAGATACTACCACAAAAAATAATAAGGCTAAATACTAAAAAATATTAATTGAATGGTTAAATCATAAAAAATAATCAATTTTACTGAGGCTACCATAAAAATACAAAACTAAATAGTAAATCATAAAAAATATAGCTATTTCAAAGGTTAATCAAGAACTTAAAAACTATAAATAACCATTACCAAGAAGTCAAGAGTTTATTATTAAATAAAAAAAAAAAGTTTTCCCCATCTCTAACAATATCTTTAACCTATTTGAATATAGTCTGAATATGAAAAATATTTTTTAAATTACTTGAATTACATTTTTAAATACTTGCAGTAAAACTTGGTTTTTAACTGTTCAGAATAATTTAGTAATACAGCCTTTAGTTAAAATGTCAAATCTATGTTACCTCCTTTAAATGTAATGCGAGACTGCCGCACTATTTTAATCTAAAATGCCAATAGTAATCATTCTTTTATAATCTGAAACTACTTGCACATTTACTGATGTTTCAAAGTCGTAGTTCAGCTTAAAATAAAACAGACTAGTCACACTAAAGAAAGTCACCATCACGTCTTTCCTGCTCAATCTAATTAGTAAATGTTGGTAAGAAACAGAAGACATTTGTCGTGTTCAATAGTTTATTCAAATAGCTTTTTTCTACTAGATTAACAACAACAAAATAGAGAAAAGTGGTTTAAAATCTCAGCTTCTTTGGGGTTTCGAGCAACAAATGAAACGTCAACTTCTCAGCAGGAAATTCATTGTTTCCCTTTCCTCTTTAAAAACAGCAGCGGTGACACAAATTACAATGACAAGGTCAGATGACCTCGCCCAGTTTGGCCCAACACTTTCCACTGAAAACACACCAACTAGTCCTTACTGTCCATGAGCCAAGAGTTCGGGTTCGCCTTGAAAACAAACTACGAACCATATCTAATCAATACTGAATTATTCCCGTTTTGTCCTGTTGGCTGCATTAGTTTCCGTTTCTCACCTCATCGATGTTGCGCAGCCATTTGCTGATGTTTTCGAAGCTCTTGGCGTTAGTAATGTCATAGACCAGCATGATGCCCATAGCGCCTCTGTAGTACGAGGTGGTGATGGTGTGGAACCGTTCCTGGCCTGCTGTGTCCCTACACAGAAAAAGTTTCACTTATAAATGCTAAATTTATCAAATAAATTCCAGATAGTGCAAAAAAATAAACAGTGGGCTACACAGTGGCGCAGTTAGTAGCACTCATCTAATGTATTTACTTAAAATACATAATTACAGTTTTTTATAATGCTTTATAAGTCTTTCATGACATTTTATGTTGTTTTTATAGATCCAATCACTTCCAATCAGTGATTCACTATCCGAGGTTTAGTCAGGAACATAGCGAATCAACTCAAAACATTTCTATTTATATCATAAATTCTGGATCACAACTTTATTTTATAATATCCGTCAGTGCAGCTCGCTTAAATACACCTATAGCTTCACAAGTTTGGTCAAAAATGTAAAAACAACTTGCAATGTAAACTAGCTAAGGCTATAAATTTTATAGCGTTTGCTTTTGTTTATACTCAACACTGGTCTCCACGCAAATAACGACAGTTTTCATGTTTCACACTAATGACAAACTAATATAGGATCCAACTTCAAACTGAATCATATTTTTCTAATTTAGACATTAATTAATACATTCAAGCTGTGAGTATGTTTGTTGTGAATTGGTTGAATTAATCCTGCAATGTTTCCATGCATTCCTGCTACAACGCAGCTGAATAAAACGGCTAATTATAGCTTCAACATGCCATCGAGTTTGGTAAAGAGCAGTTAATTAGATTCAGGAGAGGTGTAGCAAAAATGTATATAGAAGCTGAAAAGACAAAAAAGGATAATGAAGTCTCTGTAAGCAAAACTGTCCTTCAAAAACGGGCCGGTTGAGACAAAATACACCAGATTGAAGCTTTTTGTCGTCCAGTCTTTGGTAGAAAAAGTGACCCATAAAAAGACAACCATGAAACTTAGTGAGCTTATTTTAAATTAGTTGTTTAATTGATTAATTGGTAAGGCTGTTGCTGTGCACACAACCGTAACAACAAGATTATTCACCAATTAAAACATCATCCCCAAACCTGATGTAACGTGCAATAAATTAATTAAAAACAGAATAATTTCCATTACTGTTTTCTTCTTTTCTCTCTGTTTGTACCAAAGACTGGATGACGAAACGCTTCAGTCTGTGCTGCACTTGGAAAGCAGACGGTTAAACTCCAGCTGCTGGAAATGAACCGCAGTGGACCAACAATGATGCAGCAAATGTCCTGATGGGCTGCTGGTGACCATTTCCTGTTCTTGCATACTTCAAGGCTTGAGGGAGTTTTGTCAAACAGATGTTGTACTATGATACAAGTGAGAAACTGAAACAGCCATACAAATAATAAAGTTGGCAGTCTGCAAATGAAAGTTTAAAAAAAAAAGGACTTACCAAATCTGTAGTTTGATCTTCTTTCCTTGTAATTCAACAGTTTTAATCTTGAAGTCTATTCCTGTAAATAAAAACAGACGTGTCAGATGCATTTTACATATTTTTGAGAGTTTATTTGAGTGACTACAAAGAAAATTGATTAACTGAAGTAGGGCTGAAACGATTAATCAAATTCATTGCGATTAATTGTTCGAAATCAATTAATCAACTGGAATATACAGACAAAAATATAAAAGCTATTTGGTGGGAAAAAACATATTTAGAGCTGCAATTAAGACAAAACTGTATTAACTATATCTACATTTAGCATTTGAACGTGTTTTATAATCACCCTGTTCAGACTTACTAAAGGAATACTTCTGTTCTTATTTAATATGGAACTGAATTTTTTGTACATTTCCATCTTTCAATGTATTTCAGCACTCAAGCCTTTAAAAAAGGCTTGAGTGCTGAAATGAAAAATATGAAGAATGCGACTTTTTCATCCAATTACTCGTCAGAATAACTGACAGATTAATCAATTACTGAAATAACTGGCAGATGAAAACTTGTGTAGTTTTGTGGCAATTGCACAAAAACAGACGAGTCAGATGAGACATGAAGGAGAAGATGAACGGAAAAAGAAATGTGTTTCGATTCTGAAGTTGTGCTCGTTTCTTTAACCCCAACAGTTCAGGCTGAACGACGTAAAAACCAAAAAAAAAAATCAATAAATATTAGCCCCAATAATAATCAATGCTATTTTGGGGCAAATGTTCATTTTGAATCAAACCTGCTTCAGTCATTTAATCCAATTTGTCGTCATTGTCAAATTTAATGTGCCAGTAATGTCTGATGTTGAAGATATTTATGTTTTTGAAGTAACAATGCATGATGAGAAATGGACAGAATATCACAAACCTTTAGCCAAATACACTTTAATGGATGTTCAGAGCAAAAAATGCATTTTCTTCATATTCTAGTTTTTATTAGAGGATTAAACTCAATTAACAAAAATACTCTTTGAAATGCATAAATGCATTTAAATCCTAACTGAAAATGTGTACCCAGGTTTCAGTCATGCGTTATTTTTATAATTATTGATCATCTTTAGTTTGCACCAATGACCTATTTGCCTTTCACTGTTTCTGATTAAAATTAATTTATCCACTGAGCAACACAAAGCATTATTCTGGTTTACGTTTTCTTTTTCACTCATACGACAAGAGTTTGGACAATAATCCATGTGGAGGATCATCAGTTTGCGTTTCTGATCATTTCACACCAAACTTCCTTTGGTGATCAACTAATCAAGATGCCATGTTGCTACGGCACGAGTAGTTTCTGCTCAAAACGACTGGAAATACAATTTCTTTCTCTTTTTCTTGTGCCAAACGTTTTGCACACTTTAAATGTGTACATATAAAATAAAGGGCAAATTAAGTGTTCATTTGGCTGCAACTACCTATTTTAAAAAATTGGCAAAGTTTAATACAATATTGTAAATGCATTTAAAAGATGGAAATACAAAATCAATTCCTTTTTAAAAAGAAAAAAAAATGTCTTGCCTAAAATGTGATAAAGCATTTCTTTAGTGAATGTGAATCAGATTATGCCAAAATTACACTCAATACTTGAGAAATTTTGTCTAAAGTATATATTTTTTTAATTATTTCAATAATTGATTAATCATGATTAATCATTTCAGTCCTATTTAACATATAGATCTCCCCCCAGGCATATTTATTATTTTTCGCACTGTTGGTTAAAATAAACATGCAAAACAAAATCAAAAAACATTGATTTTGTTTACTTCAAACAATATTTTACATTACAGAAGACTTTCTTCCCTCTGGAAGGAGTTTAAACCAAGATTTTTTTGTTTGTTTATTGATCAAGTATTTTTTTGTTTTTTGTTTTGAGGTGTTATGATAGAATAGAATATAAATAAATGTATGGCAGTAACTTTGGGAAGAACTGTGACATTCAATTGTGATTTTTATAAGACATTCAGGTCAAATATTGTAAAATTAAGTGTTTTAAAGCACTAAGTCTGAAACTGTGTAGCCCCAAAGTGAAATAAACCACCTTGAACACTAGTTAGAAAAGTTTTCATGATTTAGTTGAAGGTCTAGTCTAAGCCCTGTGACTCATTGCTTCATGTGAACCTGTCAGTTCTGCTTCGGTCAGGACCTTTTCCAGGTCAAAAAGTTGAAGAAACAGCTGCGTTTAGGTGGGGTGGAGTCGCACAATAACGAAGAAACTGCCTGCCAAAATGTGACTCACCAGATATTACGGACACCCATTGGGGAGAAGGAGTGGGAAAGAAAGTTTTAGTTGCTTCAAAAGACCATAAATATTATAATCTGGGAATATGTATAGAGAAAAGGGGACAGTTTTATTGATAACAGCCCTTAACGTTTAAAACACAGGTCTCAGCACTGGGAAGTTGGGTAAAAAATAAAAATAAAAAATAAAAAAAAAAACACATTCACTGGAAAATGGACACGCTTCCCTAAAACAGGACTTCAACAACAATCTAAACTGAAAGACGATCAATTCTTTCTAAACATAAATACAAGCCACTTTCCAGTTGCTGTGGAAATAAAAAAACCAAAAAGCATTTTTTAAATGACAGATCATCAGTGCAGACATTAAGGAAGAGCCAGGTCATCCTGAAGAAGAGCAGCCTGGACGGGATAATGACGAAGGGAGTTTCCCAGCCGGGTATTTTGAGAAGCAGCTGTCTCTGAAAAGGTATGAGACCTGAGCTGGATGGAGGAAGGCAACATTCCTCTTCCAGGTTTTCAGTTATGCTCATTACAGTTTTGGTCTACTTTTGAGTAGACCAAAGGGTTAAGTAGTAAGGGGTAGGAAGATGATTTCCATTCAGCTATATGCTTCAGCTAAACACCGTTTAAAATAATTTTATGTCAAAACAACAATCTGGAGTCATGAAACATGTGCATTCATGGTTAATACAGTTGATGAAACTGGGTGGCGTCATATATATATAATTATACATCTATAAACAAACATTTGTTACCTAAATAATTTACTTACTTAAGTCTTTATTTATATGCAAATGCATAAAAGATGTATTTATTGCCTAAAAAGTGTTTATTTAGGCAATTAAAGATTTTATTGCCCAAAATGCAATAAAATTCATATTCTATTGCACAAACATTTTATTGCAAAGCAATTGCTTTGTAGCAATGTAAAAAGCTTGATCCTTTCTGTTTATATTTTTTCCCACAGAATTTAAACCGGGTGAAAAACTATTTACAAAACCTTTTTTTATTTGATCTAGGTCTATTTTTGGCTTTGTTACTATTCTAAATGTGTTGTTCTTTCAGCAAATTTTGAGTCTATATACATCACTTAACGATTAGTCGATTACTAAATTAGTTGATCTCAATAGTTAATCACACTTAATCGTTTCAACCCCAATTCCCAGCTCTAAGAACTTATTTGTAGAATTTGGTTTTCATGCTGTTATTATGTTTTATTTTGCAAGTATTTCAAGAGAATGGTATACATTTGATTTTGCAATTTTAACATTTTATTTTGATCGAACAGAAGATAGAAAAGTAATAAGTGAAATAGCAAGTTAAAAAATAACTTAAGGAATGTCTAGGGAAAACATTTCAAATTGCAATTATTTTCCATGCAGCATCACCAAAAAAAAAAAAAAAAAAAAAAAAGGCACAAAATATTTCAACTGATTCCGATTATTTCTGGTAACTTTACAAAGATAAAAACATAAGTTTCCAAAACTGAAATCAGCACCAGTTTCTCCTAAGTCCCAATTTTTATGTTGCAAACAACAATCAGGGCTGAAATACAGAAAAAATAAAATAAAATAAAATGAAAAATAAAAATTGAGCAGCCTTTGAGATTGCACAACAAAAATGACAAGATAATTTTACACAATAAAAATGCTGAAATATTTTACACTATTTGAAAGCCGGTGGTTATAGCAGAGAATCCAAGTCGTAAAATGTGAATCACTAATCAATTTACCATCGATAAGTACCTAAACGTTTCCCCCCAAAGTGCAGCTGAACTTGCCACAGGGACTAATAAAAAACACAATAAAGTTTTCTCCTTTGCACTGATTGGTAATAACGTTGTTTAGCAGTGGTTATAAGTGAGTTTATTGCTGGTTATACAGAGAAAACATTTATCACGACCTGTGCGCTTCTAGTTTTACACCTGCACTGTGCAGTTATGAGAAAATGGGCAGCGTCATTGGTTCTGGTTTATTTATGTCAAACAGGTTTCAGGTGAGATCTCCATCTAAACTTTGCTCTTTTCATCAACCAGTTTCACCAAACAATCAACTTTTAAAAGAATAGGATATTTTTTAAAATTGTTACGTTCAATTTGAAAACATAAAAAAAACAAAAAAACAATGACAACTAAAACCTGTTCTGCTGACTTTCGGCTGTTGAATTCATTTCCACATTTCTATAAATGAAAACAGAAAAACCTGCTGCCGCTGCCAAGACCAGTAGGCCTGGGCCAAAGGCCACTCTTGTTCTTTTATCCTCTCTTTGAAAAGCCTGTTGGTCTACTGTATCTTTGAACTACAAAAAAGATCTTACAGGATCGGTTTTACTAAAATCCTTAATACTGATGAAAACGTTATCTAGCTTCACTGTCAGGTTTCACTTATAACTTTGGAAAAATGTCTAGTTATAAGACAAGTAATCTGCCTGTGCAACTAGAACTTTTTCATCAATATTAAGGAATTATTGACTTAAAACAAGCTCATATATGTTGTAAAAAGTTACTTGTAAGTGTACAAAGATATTTCCTTAACTAGACCAAAAAGACTTGGTAAGAGTTTGTGTTTTTGCAGTGTAGTACAAGTTGAAGCAGAATGAAAAGCAGAAGTCTTCATGTATTGGCAAGCTCTGCAACAGCGAAGCAGTTCATGTCTCAACTACGACAAATTAATCCAACTTGGACGCCACTGGAAACAGCTGCTTATACTCAGGATAACTTAACAAGACATAAGTTATTAAAAAGAAATGTTGAAGCGAAAGCCGAGTCCAAAGGATCAGGGACAATAATGTCAGAGCACTCTAATGTTTCATTAATACTCGGTGCGGGTCTTAAGCAATAGGAGTAAATGGAGGTCTCGCTTTGGCTCCGCTGAGATTTGACATACTTTGACGCTTAACTCATACAAGTGCGATTTTAGATGCAAGTGTACAGCAAGGTAGAGAAAAGAGGCTGATGATGCTACCTTGGAGGATTGTTTATGACTCCCACTGGAAGATCCAAGGCATTCACACACTCACAAATCAAAGCGTCTTTGCTTTTCAGTTGCAAAAAACTGTTTTAACTTGTAATGCTGCATAAATTGCTTAAATACACCCAACAGGTTTGTTTGTTTATCCTTAAGACGACAATCAGATGTAATTCTGCAATTGTTGTAGAGTTTTGTTGACCTTATTTCAATGCTCAAGTCATTAAGTCATCTTGTGTCATGTTGTGGCAACAGCTACGAATTCCCAAAGCCAGAGAACCTGTTCATGGTTAACGTCACCTCGTCTATAGCCAAAATATTTTAACAAAACCGACTTGTTTTTTTTATTCCCCCAACAAAGTCTTCAGTGGTATATTCTGGATTTTATTATCAGCTATAGCTGCAAACCAAAATCAATGTCACTTATTGGCAATATATTACAAAAACAATGTGGATCTGTGTGCCTGTAATATTCAACTGATTTAGTTTTATCCAAACCAAATGTCATGCAAAGTTTAAACTGTTTCGCTGTTTTGTATTAGGTACGGTATTTATTAATAAAAACACAACTTTTTGTCTAACTTAACATGTAATAATTACAGAATGGATCTTTCCATCCAGCAGAGAAAATGTAGCTGTTCTGAAATAATTTAAGTCATGAAAACTAAAAGAGAAACTATCAACCTATGAAGTTAAACAAATGAAATTGACAAGCTACAAAACACATTAACGTCAAGCACAGACTGCAGGGTGGCTACATTAACAATTATGTTAATTACAGGTGGAAGTAATTAACAAGCTACTATGTTTGTGTTAATCTATAGAGAGCAAAATATTTCAAAAATACATTAGTTACATTACTATAACTGCAATAATCAGTATGTTGTACAATTTTAGTAGCAGTAGAAATAAATATTGCTGTTAGGTTGTTAACACACAAAAAAACAAAAAAACTATTTGGACTTTTTTTATTATTAGGGATATACAATGAAATAATGATTCTAATGTGAAAATTTCCACTTTTGTTTTTCTACTGTTACATCAACAACAAAAACTTATTTCAACAACCTCAATTACAATTATTTGGATGAGAGGAATCCATTTTGCACCCTAAAATAGGCTACCACTTGTCCATAATGCTACTTTCATTTATGTTTTTCAATTTTGGATGGACAATTATTCCACCTATTGTTATTATGGAAAGGATATTTATTTAGCAACAAGAAAATCTAATATGTTTGCAAACCCCCAAAACATTTTTAACTGCTTTCCCAAAAGTGTTCAGCAACAGGTGGTGCAGGGCAGTGCTGCATTACTCTGTGGCAATAACTTTAAAGATATAGATAGCTATAACTTTAAGTATAAAAACTTTACAGTTTAAAAACTTTGGTTTGCATTAATACCAATACAAAATATGACTAAAAATAAAGATTAAGAAGGTTTTAGTGGCAGATTTGCAAAACCTTAAACTGTATGTAATGATGGATTTATACCACTTTCATTATTACTGCTAAAAACCCTCTCAAATGTATTGGATAGTATTTTCATAATTTTACCTTGACATTGCTCATCCCTTTTCTGAAAACATATTTTTTTTATTTAACAGGTGCATTACTGGTTATTGTGCTGCAGGTTTCACAATACAATTAAAACAGATTAACTTCTATTGTGAGTCAAGGTTGTCAGGTTCCCTGCCAAAAAAAAAAAAAAAAAAACACACCTAGAATTCAATTTATTCGTTTACTTTCTGTTAGCAACAATGCAAAAATGTTTAGTCCTGTAAAATAAGGTTTTTATTTGTCTGAATAGAGGTGCAATTATTTTTATAACCCACATAGTTTATGTTTTTATTCCATTTACCAAAAACAAAATGACTTGATCGAATCAGTTCTCTATTCATTAGCTTTTCTAATCCTGACAAAATCTGTATGCATCTCAAAAGTGCAACAAATGATAAATGTGGTTGATCCATTATTTTCTTATGTATTTGACACATCTGTATGTAGTTTTATGCTAATACCTATGAAACCTGTTAGGAATAATGCTAATTTTTGTGATGAATAAAAGTTTTTATGTTAATAACAAAAACGGCTGCAGCTGTTTGTTGTAAAATTAAAGAAATATTCTTGGCATTATTTGAATTTTATTATAATGTCCTTTCAATTTGATATACAATTCTTTTTAGGGTTGTTTGTTTTGAGCTTTTATACTATGGCAATACCAGTGGTGGCTTTTACAAACAAATACACACGAAATATACAAAAGATGCTGTCTAATTTGTAAAAGCTAACAAAGAAGGTGTGTTATCTGACTGTATTGGAGAAGCTAATGCTTGAGGAATACTTTTCAGAGTTAGTCACAGTATGGCCGCCCTTCAGTGCTACCAACACGTCGTTGTTAGCCACTGACATGACAAAAAAATTCCTCTACATTAACCAATACTTACAGCCGGAGTGAATGTACATTATCACAATGTTTTATTCACTAAATTAATAAGTCACAAAAACGGCCGTTATGGGTCATCTAATAGGTTTTTTAAAAGAATAATCCGAGGCCTGGAGAAACGATGCATGCTAGCAGAGCAGCTAACCAAATACGTCCTGCCTACCATTTCCAGCTGCATGGTGGGGGTCAGACGTCTTTCCCAGCTGTCAAAACCTCCGACACAGGTCGGAAACTATCGGAACACCTCCAACTACAAACCCAGTTGTGTGTGTCACCTGGAGTCCTTACCTATGGTAGAAATGAAGGTTGTGTTGAAGGCGTCGTCAGAGAAGCGGAACAGCACGCAGGTCTTCCCCACACCCGAGTCGCCGATCAGCAGCAGCTTGAACAGCAAGTCGTACGTCTTTTTCGCCATTGAAAAATAAGTATGTGTTCACCCAGATACAAAAAGAAACAAAGAAAAAACTAGCACGGCTACGAGAAGTCTAATTCCAGCTCCGTGGCCAACTTGACCAACCCGCTCCAGCCCTCCTGGCTGTTAACAGTTAACAATCTGGGATTTGTTGATTAGCTTTGGCGAGCTAGTAGTAGGCTAAAATATCACCCAAATAAGGAACCCACAGACGTGTCCAAGAAGTTGATATATCCCAAACTGTTTCTTCTCTTACAACATGAGAACAAAAAGCAAAAAAAATGGTATCTCCTCCCGTGTGATTCCTCTTTTCCACTCTCTTTTCTCCCACACAGTCGGGACAAAATGGCTTCTCGCTACGTCTCTGCCCCAACTCACTCTTTCTTGAAACTAACTGCGAGCTAATTCAAATTCTCCGCACACGCCGTCATTCCAGAGCCCCGCCGAGAGCTCGACTGAGAAGAGCTGGGAATAAACCAAACATGAAAGTGAATTAAACTCACTGTCTGCTAGGTGTAATTTAGCTTTTCAAATGAGATTAGAGCAGAAATACAGACGACCGCCGTCGCCTTCGAATAGGAGCCACAGTGGCGACTCCCTGGACCAATGGACACGCCTTCTCCCACTCTTTCTGTCAAAATATAAGCTTTTGATTGGTTACTGAATCTGCCGCTTAGTGGTATAACTTACTGTGATTGGCTGAAACTGTAAAAGCTCAACGAGTCAAGGGGCGTGCTTTAAGCGCGACCGATAGGCCAAATGTTACTGCGTGAGTCACCCGGACATTACGGCGCAGAAGTCCCTTCGCCTCCCAGTGTGAAAACCGCCTATAGAGCCAACATGGACGCCAGTTTCATGCGGATCTCTGGCCGCTCGGGTGTGTTTTCATGGCAAGTTGGCACTTGATGAGGTGACCACCCCAGCTGTGAGTCAGGCAAAGTGATGTCATATAAGTACTTCGGTGCTTTTTTACGGGCGTTTCCCCACGATGAACCTTTGGGGTCACTTACATTTTTTTTTTTTATTTTACAATTGAATATTATGACTGAGGTGGAAGATTTCGCTTCAGAACTGATGCAAGTTATGCCAATCTCTCTTTTCCGTGTTGAAAGTTAAAGAATAGTTCTAAAAAAGTTGTCTAAGAAAATTGTAACCCCCTCAGGCTCAAATTTCTTGAAAAGACAGTCTAGGTTGTTGCAAATCTGCAACACCTGCCTGGAGAGGGTTAATCTCATATTGTGGTCTCAAACTTATGCACCAGTGAAAGCTTATGATAAAGCTAATATCAGAATCAGCCTTGTTGACCAAGGGATTTGATTTAGCTTCTTTTGCTCAATAAAGATGCATATATAAATTTGGTAATAAATTAAAAATAATTTGTTTGAAGAAGATATGTAAAAATACACGTTAAATAAAAAAAAAGTTAAACTTAAATTAGTGCAAATGAAGGTAACATTGATTTGAGTGTTCATTATGAAGTAAACTGTCTCCTTGATGGCTCTTCTTTTTTCTTTTTTTTGCAAATACCATCAACTCAGTGGTAAAAGTCTGGATAATTTAGGTCCAGGATGTGTGGGGTCTGCAGTATTTTGTAATTCTCTATTCATCACTGGCAATGCTGACCATGCTTTGTTTCCCATGCGTCCTTTGCTCTTTCATTGGTATTTAACATGAAACACCAACACAAAGCAACATATTTTTGTGAAGATAAAGGATAACATAAAGCCTCGAGTCTTGCCATTTATTCTCATTTGGATTTGGACGTGGTCATAGCTCTCGCTGTATTCCATTGGATTCCATTGTAACATGATGGATTAAACATCATGTGGAAGAATGTAGCACTTGAAATGTTGTTTCATAACCTAATCCTTCTGTAAACGTCTCCACCATTGAAATTAAAATGTATGGTTATATGTAGTAAAATGACAAAATGTGAAAATTTGAACCTTCAAGGCATTGTCTCTTAAGAGGAAGTGTTAATGTACACACCAGTGATGCAAGGGATTTTAGTGTTAACTTCATCTGGCGCTGTCTGAGAGACTTTTCTTCCGCCTGTCAGGATAGTTTGACTCAAGCCCTCTTAGGAATGCTCAGTATGCCCAGATTCTTACTCCCAAGTACAGACTTGACGCAAACTGAGGAAGGAAGAAGCACATAAATACAGAAAGAAGAAAATGAAGCAGTTAAACAAGACTGAGTAGATTGAGTCCACCCTGGAAGCCCTGTGTTGTAAAAGAAAAGAAAACCACACAATGAATAGAAAACCATGAGTAAACAGCTAAAATGTAACCTAAACGTGTTGCTGTATTGAAAGCTACACAATCAGATCTAAAAAAACAAAAAGAAAAAGAAAACTTGTTTTCTTGGTATTCAGGGAAGTAAAATCCAGGACATTATGACTTTATACTGTGAGAGATCTTTGCAATGTTTCTTTGGATTGGCACTCAGCCAAGGCAAGGTTTCCCAAGCCATGGCAAGCAGAAACAGGAAATGAATTTTATGAATGGTGAAAACCCCATAACACACATAAAACTAGAGAACATTAGGTGAAATGCATTAAAGTTCTGAAGAAACTAAAAGGTACTTGCAGTTTAATATTCCAACTAGAGCTTAAAAGGTTAAATTGGTATTTTTAGCTCCACGTTAGACAATCTCTATTAGAGGGAAACACCGTTCCCACCACAGGACACGTCTTCGGTCCAGTAGCATTCACAAGTTATTCAAAACATGGCCTGGTCAACATGTAGTTTGGAACTTTTGTTGAATGAACTGCATGTCTTTTTGTGCTTTGTGACTGTATGAATCTTGAGCTTTAAATTTATAAATTTGACATACAGACCAAATATGCAGCATTTTATAGATCCCCATTAAGTTCTGACCAAATTAAACAAATTTTCTTTTTCGCAATTTATCAAATCAAAGATAATTTACCTAAATTTCTGCATCACATCATCACATCATCCTCCACGGCTGTGCAACCTTTTGTTACAGTAATAAATCATGCATTTGCACAGAAGTGTTTTTTTTTCTTTTCAGACTGAGATACATTCCTAAATTTTTTTGCTGCAAGGGGCCCCCAGGATTCATCTCGCACTCCCACAGCTAGTCAGAGACTACCTCTCACTTTTCTTCAAGCTTTGGCAAAGACAAGCAGAGAAGTCTATCTTTACATGCACCTATTTTGCAAGCAAGCATCTAGTGTTTGAAAGTGAGTTGGACTGCATTTGGTTTTTATTTGACAACTCAGAAAGTGGGAAAGTTGGAAGAGTAGGAGGGCTGAAAGGGGTGTTACCAAGCAGCAGTGTGTGCTATGCATATGAATTGGCTCTTTCCCTAAACTCTATTCGGTTTAAAGAAAAGCCTTTCAACATTTTTTCCCTATTGGAGCTTATTGGATTAACACAAAGTGCTATACTCTTGAATTCTGCCAATAAAGATCTGATTATTTTGGGGATTTTTGTTGATTGTAGGCTAATCATTATGCTTTTTCAGTTACAAAATGTGAGCTTTTTAACTTAGATTAAGCAAAAGTATTATCATTTGAGTCAAAAAGTAAGTATTTATCAGAAATTGATCACATAAACATTTAGGGGAACACCTGAATGTTCCCCTACACTGAACTACACTGAAAGTACAGGTAATTTTCCAGTGTTTGCCAAAAAAATTACAAATTCTACACTATGATTTGTAAATGAAGCACACATTTGTGGTGAAAAGGAACAGAGTCATTTCAAAATATCAAAGTTTTGCCAAAACTCTTGTGAGCTGTGATGAATTCCCCATGTGGCTGAAACTTTCCACTCTGATTAGAGAAACCACATCAGTGCAGATTATTGTTTATAACACATAGATTGTAAACTCAAAAATATTCAAGGTCACCTTGAAAATTACTTTCCGAGCTTGTGCCCTCTAAAAGGCGAAATAGACCATTTGTAGGTCAAATAAAGTCACCATTCTGCATTTACTTCACTAGAGGGCGCTGTTGTACCAAATTTGGCAAAGCTGGGAAAACAGTTTCACTTTTTATTTTAGGTTCTGATTTCATACTAATTGGAGAAAAGAACATTGTAATATTTCAGAAGTCAATCTCATTATGAATAACAAAAAACACAACTTTAAAAATTTTAAATAAAAATTTTCCACGCACGACTCATCGGTTTCTGTTGAAAGTCAGTAGTGGTTGTTAAAAATCCCCCACTGGGGGAATGTTTATTCATTTTGATAGTAATTCAGAGAATACCCTTTTCAATTTACCCAAAATATCCACGTTTTATAAACTTTGATGAATAGTTTTTCAGGTGTGCAGACATCAGTTTGTCACATCAACCCACTTAAGTGGAAAATTATGCCCAGCTTTTGAACAAAAAATGGCAAAATTAGGTCAAATTTGAAAGGATTTGTTCTTGTTTATAAGGACATAGTGTGTGTTCATAAGTTACATTATTTTTATGAACTTTTAAGCTGAAATTCAGCTTTCTAGTTGTAGGTTTTAAACTCTTTAAAAATAAATACCACCACAGCTGTTTTTACTAATTATTAGCAGTAACACTGATTTTGATTAATTTTTATTTTCCTTTCTTTCCTTCTTTCTTTTTTCATTCTTTCCTTCTTTCTCTCTTTTTGAAATAGTTTGAGTAAAGTATTTGTGATACTTATTTTCATATCATCTATTCCTCTAAATAGTTTATATTGTTTGATAATGAATAAACTTCTCACTTTAAAGTTGAAATTACTTCATTGTGCATATTTGTATCATTTAGAATGAAATAATAGTTGTGTTTTTATTATTTCATTTTATTTTTTAAAATATAAAATTCTAGTTAATACAAAATATCCTTTAAAATAATTGACTGCAGTTCCTTTTGCAGAGTTGGTGGCAGGCTTGGACAACAATCCACTGGTGATTGGGACTAAACTCCATTTCCCACGATCCTCTGTTTCACGCTGCAGTGATGTAGGGTGTGGTGGTTGAATGGATGTGTGTGAATGCGCGTGTGTGAGTGATTTTTCTCTCTCTCTCATGACTGAGAGCTGCAGATCCGCTTCACAGCATCTTTCAGCGGGCGGACTGGAAGATGCGGAGGTCGGCATGTCGCGCTGCTCCCGGATCTCTGCAGTCATGACGGCCGGAGGAAGATGGGTGAACTGACTTGTGTCATTCCTGGCGTTGTTGGGTTTGTTTTTTCTTTCCACCGAGTGAATCTGGACGTGCTGCGGGACTGAAATGGACCGTGAAAGACACTGAGCGACAGTTTGTGTTTGAGGGCTAAAATTGGACAATAAGCAAAGGGAATCAGAAAGAGGGGGTGCGGGGGGTCTCATAATTTGCAATGGTAATTTTTCTGTCTCTATTTTTAGCCACAATTTCTTTTCTCCATTGTGACATGACCACGAAGCCATATTGAAGGCCTTTTTCATAATTTTTCATGGACAATTGCTGTATTCTCTAATTAGAAATATATTGACCTAATTCCAAGAAGCCAATCATGTCTAAAAATAAGAGCAGTGAGTCAGTGAAGGTGGTAGTTCGATGCCGTCCGTTGAGCCGGAAAGAGGAGTCCAATGGACCTGCTGGGGGGATTGTGCAGATGGATCTACGGCTCGGACAGGTGATCCTCAGAAACCCCCGGGCGCCACCAAGCGAGCCCCAAAAAACATTCACATTTGATGCAGTATATGATTCAAGCTCCAAACAGAGAGACCTGTATGACGAAAGCGTCCGTCCACTGATAGATTCGGTTCTTGCAGGCTTCAATGGCACCATCTTTGCCTACGGGCAGACCGGAACTGGAAAGACCTACACCATGCAGGGATTGTGGCTGGACCCAGAGAAGCAAGGTGTGATCCCTAACGCTTTTGACCACATCTTCACACACATTTCCCGCTCACAGTCCGACAAGCAGTATCTGGTGCGGGCGTCCTACCTTGAGATCTACCTAGAGGAGATCCGTGACCTCCTTGATCCCAACCACAGCAACACCAGAGGACTTGAGCTCAGAGAGAGTCCGGAGACAGGCGTTTATGTTCAAGATCTCACATCTTGCGTGTGCAAAAGTATCAAGGAGATCGAGGAGGTAATGAATGTGGGCAATCAGGCCAGGGCAGTTGGAGCAACGGACATGAATGAACATTCATCAAGGTCCCATGCCTTGTTTCTGATCACTGTGGAATGCAGTCAGCCTGGACCGGATGGGAGGAAACATATTAGAGTGGGACGCCTTAATTTGGTGGACCTGGCTGGCAGTGAGCGGCAAGCTAAGACAGGAGTCCAGGGTGACCGCCTTAAGGAAGCCGCTAAGATCAACCTATCTCTATCAGCTCTGGGGAATGTCATCTCAGCTTTGGCCGATGGACGTAGCAGCCACGTGCCGTACCGGGACTCCAAGCTGACCCGGCTGTTGCAGGACTCTTTGGGTGGCAATGCCAAGACGGTCATGGTTGCAACTCTTGGCCCAGCCCCCCAGCATTACGATGAGACTCTCACCACACTTCGTTATGCCAATCGTGCAAAGAACATCCAGAACCAGCCCCGGGTCAACGAAGACCCCAAAGATGCTCTTCTCCGTGAGTTCCAGAAGGAGATCGCTCGTCTCAGGGCGCAGCTCAACCACAGGAGGTTTAGGACCAAACAGAAGAAGGAGCAGGTGGATGGAGAGGCTTGGGAAAGAGATGGCGATGAAGAGGAGGAGGTTGAGGAAGAAGAGGTAGAAAAAGAAGCAGAAGAGTTTGTGAAGCTGGAGGAACAAAGATTGGAGAAGGAGAATGAAGCCATTAGAGAGGATCAATTCCTGTTGGCAGAGGAGAAGCAGAAGCTCCTGGGGGAGAACGAGAAGATGATGGGGGATCTGAGGAAGAGGCAGGAAGCCACCGAACAGCTGACTGCCAGATATAAGGTGAGTCTCACGAGGAAAAGTTATTGTTCTCTCTATCCAATAACTGAGTGGCCATCTTTATACAAGCTCATCTTATTCTAGTATTACATTTCAGCTCTTCACAATCTCAGGCATTTACCTTTAAATAAAATATCAACACTAAGTTAGATTTCTGGGGTATTTTGGTGTTTTTAACATAAGATTTGGTTCAATTGGAGCCAAAATTGCATATTATGTTACATTTTCAGCTGGTGCGTTTCACTTCCATTTGGCTCAGTATCGAACAAACCAGACCATTTGAAAAACCTGTTGCCCTCATACACCTGTGGGGGCGCTGCATCAAGAAAATGACACAAAAACCTCAGAAACATGTCCTTCTTCACAAAACATAAATAAAAATGGAGTAGCTTCAGATTTTAGTGGGTTGCAGAAATTCTCTTTTGTTTTTGGTGAAAGACCACCAACCATTTAGCCCACTGGTGTCAGACTCTGGTATTTGTTTTGGTTGTATTTACCCAGCATACCCTGTGTCATAGTCTGCTTCCTGCATTCCTGCATATGTGATCTCTATCTCTTGGCATGTATTTTGGACCAGAGTTCACTTCAACTGAACCGAAACTTAGGTTTTAAGGCAAAGATTTAGCTTTTTCTGGTCCTCATCAGAGTTCAACATCACCAAACAAACCAGACTTTCTAAACAAACAAACTGGAGTCTGATTAAAGCAGATTAAACAGGGCTGGTGTGAATGCACCCTATATTTTCCAATCTGGACTTGTGAAGTTGTTTGTATTTTAAGAAGTAAGCTCTTTCTCTGCTAAATTCAGACAAAGGTGACAATCACACAGCAATCAAAGACTGAGCCAGAGCTGCATTAATCACTGATTCATGGGACATATCCGGTCATTAAGTCACTGGTGCAGAATGACTGAGTCAATGAGCTCTATAATCCTGTAGCTGCAGTCTCGACTGTCCAAGATGAGTCTCTGCTGGATCAGCTAATTGGAGAGGATGAAAGGATGAAAGAAAGGGGGGATTTTTTTTCTTTCTTCCTTCTGGATTTTTCACATTATGTTGATCAACTTACGGTCAAATGCCAATTAATGGTTTGTTAGATCAAAAATTACGACAATTTAGACTTCCTTTTAGTGTTGTAATTTGGCCTCCATCCAGCGGAGGGCGCTCCTGGTCATCCTCAAGCGCAGCCGTTTATACAAGAACCAAGATGGCGGAGTCGTATTTTAAAAGAAATGGTCCAGAGTCTGATGTGGGATTCGAAATGCACTTTATGCGGTTCTGATTTGAAATATAAACAATAGATGTAGAAATATCGGCTAATTATCGGGTGTTCTCACGTTTTCTTCAGTTCCAGATAGATTTCCATAACCTAGAGATGATTTTGATGCTTTTAGCATTGTGCTAACTAGCTGAGTGCTAGACATTGGTTTCCTATAGCCTTTAAAAGGCTAGTTATTACCAATGTTTCAAAAGATGACGTCACTAAATAGGATCCTTGTTTAACAGAATTGATAAAATAATATTTCCTTTATATCGTTATGTCCTTTGTTTTATTATTATCATTTTATCAATGCCTGTTTGAAAGTGAGGGTCTAAATCCTAATCTTGTGCTACTATCATTCATTTCTGCTCACATTTCTTCCTGTCACATTATTCCTCAGAGGTCGTTGGGGTTAATAGGTTTTAGTGCTAATTTGTTTAAAATCTTCAGAGGCTCAGTGTGCATGATTCACCGGCCAGCTGCTGAGCGATGACAATCAGAACCGATTAAGGGGAAGAAGTATTTCCTGTCTTTTTTCCCTTGGTTAGTTTAAGAAAACACGCAAGATCAATCATTTAACATGAAAATAACCTATTTTAATCTTCATGAAGATTTTCCTCATGTGTCAGGAAAAGGTCTTTATCAGGAACAAAACATGCCGGCTTTTTTGGGTAAACATTCAAATATATTGTTTGGGTTGTTTTTCTAACAAAAAGTTATTTTTTTCCATCTTTTTTGACCAATGGGTCACAGGTTGGTTTGACTTTAGGTCAAAAATAACCAATTAGAGATGAGATCGGATTGTGATGTGTCCTTCAGAAACACATTCTGCTCACAACAAACATGTAGGTCAGAAACTGTGAAGCTCTGTTGGCTCAGCTGGTGTGTCCATCTGTCTGCTACAGTACTTTACGTTGTTGGGCTGGAGGTGTCATCAGGCAAAGTATATAATCTGCCTTTCACCGTTCAAGAGGTTTAGACCTAATCATTTGATTTCATACATATTTCCTCTTTTACTAGTTTCTCTCTTGCAGAGTTTGGAGGAACAGCCAAAAATTGTATTCAAGTAAAATATTTCATCACGTTTACTCAATTACTGAGTAACTGATCAAATCAATCATTTAGTATTTAAAAATTACATCATCAGACTCAACAAATTATAAAGTTAAGTGGAAATGTTGGTATTTTAATGACAAAAATTACCATTTTTACTGTTAGACATAAATAAATAAAAAAATTAGACCAAAATAATTTTTCCAAATCATTTTGTTTCAGTAAAAACTTATAAAGCTTTAAGAAAAACTGCAAGTGAATTTTTACTTTAATCATGTTTGTTTTCCAGTTGGTAAAAAATACATAAAATTACTCAAGTAAAAGTAAAAAAAATACAGAGTGATCAAAAATACTCCTAAAAGTTTTTTTTTTCTTTTTTCAAAAAAGTTACTCTAGTAAATGTAATTGAGTAAAAGTAAATAGTTACTACCCAACTGGTGTCTTGATTCTTGATGCTTCGTCATATTTTTGTGGCTCGTTCTTGTTCTGTTCACATTAACTTTTCATGCTGTCATATTTCGCTTTGTGCAGCAAATTTATAAAATGAGAAAAACTTTGAGCTTCCAGAAGCCGCTGAGCTCAAGCTGCACCGATTTGTTTCATGAATTATTCATGCAGGTCAAGTCAAGTTTACTTGAACAGCACATTTCAGCAACAGCTCAAAGTGCTTTACATCATAAAATCATCATACAGTCTTCATTTGTAAAACAAGCAACACACATTATTATTCAGCTAAATTCTATCATCCACTTAATCACAGGTGATTGATTTAAATGAGCTCAGTGTTTCGGCTGTTTTTAAGTTTTCTGGATGTTTGTTCCAGATTTGTGGTGCATAGAAGCTGAATGCATGGATGAGTTTCTCTAGCTCTTGCTAAGACTTTAGTCTTTTAATCCTGGAAATGTCCTTCAAGTGATAGAAGACTGACTTTGTAACTGTCTTTATGTCTCTGATGCTTCAAATTGCGAATCCTTAAAACCCCACTCAATTTCCTTTTTGTAAAACTTTGCAGTTTTCCTTTTGCCAAGCGGTTATACATTACTTTGTGATTGTCTTTGACAAACAATCCAATTCAAATAGGTTATACAAAATGTTAAAAATTATTAAAATTCTTTTGAAAGATGAGTTTGCTGAAAAACAGTCAAACATCTTAATTTTTCAATCAGTCCTGTTTTCAGAAGAAAGAGAAAGAAAGAAAAGGAGAAGAAATGTAAAATATTCTTCTAGTGATAGAAGGCTGATTTTGTAATTGTCTTTATGTGTGTCTGAAGGTTCAGATCTGAGTCCATTAACTAAACCATTTGAGCCTCATCACTAGTTTCTGAACTGAATTTTTCCTGATTTTCTGTTTATTTTTTAGTAGTTTAATTGTACGATTTTGCATATTTAGGGTTTTCTAGCCTCATTAATAATCCTAATTTCTTTGGTCTGAATTTAACTGTTAAATCAGCATTTAATACTCAGTGACACAGTTGCATGTCAGTGCAGCTGCTGTTCGCAGCTTCAGGCTCCTGTGAATGACTCTTCAGCGAACTATTCTTAGATCCACTTTCTGGGTCAGAACTGCGAGCATCTCTTTGCTTTCTCCCCAGTTCCTCTCATTAGCGACTGTTTCTTCCTTCTGCTTTGTAAATTAATGATGTTGTAGAAAATCAGTCCATTATTGTTGCAGGAGTCACCTCCTGCTAATTTAAATCTCTGGAGCCTTTATACTCTCAAAATGTCAGGATAAATGGCAATAAGAAAGATATTTTTGGAATAATGTATTAAAACATTAATTTAGAGATTAAACAATTAATCAGATTAATTGTGGTGAATCAATTATTGAAATAATCAACTAATTTAGTAATTGATTTATCGCTAACTAGAGTATACAGACTCAAAAGTAGTATTTGATTAAAAACTGTCAGTAAAGTTCATTAAGCCAAAGGTTTACAAAAAATGTAACATTTTACATTTAAAGTAAAAAGCCTTCTACGTCTGTAAATATGTTCTACTCAGAACTTTGTAAGTCGTAGTTTTAGCTTTACTTGGTTCAAATTCTTTTTTTATTTGCATTTTTATTCATTCCAATATTGTATCAAAAAAATATAAGTGGTTAAATAGAAAATCTGCCAATGTTTTATACGATTAATCATAAGAATAATTGATTACTAAAATAATTGTTAGTGGCAGTTCGCAAGTTGTCTTTCTACATTTGTTTTTGTCAAGTTAGCCTTTCAAATTTTATAAATTTGACATGCTAAAAGTATGTTACTGCCACCAAAAGTCCAGCTTGTTATTAAAAATCCAGAGAATTACTTTTGTCTCTGATAAAGTGAACATAATGAAATAAATCTAAAAATAAAAACTCTTTGGCAAACAGCCTAGATGAAGGCGGTGTTGGGAAACATTGAGCTTTTTCATGTTTTTTAACTCATGCATTGTGAGGTTTTGCTTCAAACAGAAGCAAAATATTAAATATTAAAATATTTGTGCTGATAGTTTCCAATTTCATACGTTTTTCACATGAACTCGTTCTCCAGTTTGTGTTTTGCTGTTGAAGGAAATCAGTTTTGATCCGACATTAAGTTCCTGCACCCTGCAGAACCAACAACAATGACGATGACATCATGGGATTTACCATGAGCAAACCACATGACACAAGCTATTGTGATTTTACGAGAAAGACCAACATGAGGCGATGCATAATTGTGAAAGTAAATAAAGCAGCTCAGTAAGTACTGAGTTAGTAGATTCTAGCTGTGTGTAATTTAATTTCTATATAAATGTGTGCAGTTCTGTGAAGGTTTCAGAGGATTGTTATAGAACATCAGTGAACAAAAAGCACCATGAATACTAATGAGCATGTTAGACAGGCTGTTTCTAGAAATGTTATTAAAAATAACATTTTGAGACATTTTATGCTTTCATTGCTTCTAGAAACATCCCAAGAGATTAAGAAACACCCAGACATTTGTTAGCAAGAAGTTAATGGTTTTTGATGCCTGGAAAATTAGCCATTTTATAAACCCTCAATGGCTAGGTCAGTCAGTGTGTACTGTGGCGTTACCTACCAACCCAAGCAGAGCCCTAGCACGTTTGAGCAGCAAGTTTTACTGCTGTACAATGGCTGCTGGAAAAGACAAGTGTTTCGTTGTTGACTTACCATCCAGAAACCAGATGCTTAATTCTTGTTGGGTGTGCAGGAGGCTCCGCTTCTGCTTTTCGAAAATGTACAGTTGACTAAATAAGAGTGTGTATGTTGAGTTAAGGTGGAAGTGGTCAGAAAATCAGCTCATCCTGTAAGGAGCTCAAAATATCAAGAACTGACCAGACTGAAATCTCGCTATCTAAGAATCAGTTTGAACAAAAAAAAAGCAAAATATAACTTCTGAACTCTCCTTTACCTTTTTTGTTTGTATAAACGGGAGCTTTGCAACTGATTAACCGTTTTCTAACAGTTAACATACAGTGCAAACACACAGTCACACGCGCAGCTGGATAGAGCAGCGGCGTTTCCTGTTTATCCGGCTGACTTCCTGTGAAATTGGAGCGAGAAGAAGGACGGAGACATGGCGGCCTGAATCTGAAGGTTACAGAGTGGGGGAGGCTGATAACGCAGCTCATCTCTCCTCTCCATTTCTCCACATGCAGGCCTGCGTACGCTGAAATATTGATGAATCCACTGTGTGTGTGTAGATGAAATCAGTTAACTCATGTGTTCACTTCATACTAGCAGGACAAGAAACATGCAGAGATAAAATATTGAAAGCATGTTTGTTTTACATGGCACGCAGTCAGAGACGTTTGGTTCTGCAATCTTACATCGAATGATATCTAGTTTTTGTATCAAATACAATTTTAATAATTATTTTATTAGTAAATTTTTCTGAAAGAAAGAAGAAAACCTTAAAAAACTATTTTTTCATGTTGGCATTTTCATCAAATTACTGTTTCCTTTTCCTAATATTAAGACTTTATTCAACATTAAGACATTATTCTCATATTATTTTGACTTTATTCTTGTAATGTTATTACCGTTATAAAAAACCAAAAAACTATTTCATTGTTTTGACTTGAGTTTAAAGTCCAAATAAAAAAAACAAACAATATCGTCACTTTGAAATATGAAAATCTGAGGAGTGAATTAGTGAAAATGATTTTTCAAATCATGATTTGTTTTAACAAATCAAATTAAAGCCTCTTTAATTTGAGGCTTTAAGTTTTAAGTGGTTCAGCGTCGATGAGGACAAACATGAAGCAGATTCTCTGAAATATCCACTTCATTTCTTCTCTTTCTGCATTTATATCAGTCAAATCAATCGATCAGATTTTTTTTTTCTATAGCACATTTCAGCAACAAAGCAGTTCAAAGAGCTTTAAATCGTAAAAACAACAAAAATCAACAATTGAAACATTACATTTTTCCGGACGTCGTCATTATTATTTCATATATTGTGGTACAAAAGCAGCTCTGAACTGGTGGGTTTCCAGTATTGATTTAAAGGCGCTCAGTGTTTCAGCTGCTTAACAGTTTTCTGGGAGTTTGGCCCAGATATGGGGTGCACAGCAGCTGAAAGCTGCTTCTCCATGTTTGGTTCTGGTTCTGAAAGTGCTCCTTCTTTGTTCCTTCGCTCTCCATCGTCTGTGTCGGAGACCTGTTGTCGTCACATGATATTTATAGCCTGATCGCGCCAGGCGGGATCCAATCTCGCTGGGTCTGGGCGGCTTGATGCGCCAGCTTCGTATGCATCGCTTCCCTTCCT
This sequence comes from Poeciliopsis infans, assembly GCA_903067105.1. NCBI lineage: Eukaryota > Metazoa > Chordata > Actinopteri > Cyprinodontiformes > Poeciliidae > Poeciliopsis > Poeciliopsis infans. The sequence continues at coordinate 21,276 of CAEGAA010012103.1, read as the reverse complement.
CTTCACTTTCCTCCACCAGGAAATGGATCGGTTTCAGCTAAAGTGTTCACTTTAGTGCAGATTATATGTCCACAAACAAGTCGACTGTCTCTGCTGGTTTTCGTACTTTCGGTAAAGTGAAACGCCTTTTCTTCCTCTCAGTCGCCTAAATATTCATCAACTAGAAATCTGTAGCAACTAATTCTATTTATTAACAAATTAATGTAATAAATATAACAGGTTTGACATATTCTCTCCACTTTGATTCCTTGTCTTTTATCTCGGCTTCTTAAATGATCCATTAATTCGTGTCGATCAGTAAAAAAATAAACAAACCACAATAAATCAGGCAAGCAGAGCTGCATCCAATAATGGGCTGGAATAAGCTATTAAAAATAATTCAACAAGTTGAAAAGATTATTTTAGTATTCTATTGATTATTTGATGATTAATCAGCTGAATAAATTTGGCATATTCTGTCAAATTTTTTTGTTTACCAACAAATATGCAAATAAATAGATAATTCAGTTTGGATTTATAGATGTACAATTCAAAATTTTCTTCAGGAAAAACTTATTTCAGAAAATCTTTTTATTTGCTGAAAGTGAAGCTGCTGCTCTGCAGTGGAAGTGCTGAAATCTTTGCTTCTCGCATTCAGCGTTTGCATCCTCATTGTTATATTTTAATTGGATGTTGCTGCAAACAAAGCTGCGTGCAACGCAAAAAATGTCATTTGCATTATGACACTGTTGCATGACCCCGGTGAGGATCCCACGGGGAATCCTTTCATCCGAACGAATGAAGCTAAAACCTGAAATTATTCATCTTCTGAGTGAACCTGTTTGAGTTGTCTGTATTGGAGGAATGCAGCCCGGCTGCTCGGGACGTAACAGGAACCATGGGAAGCACAGACGGGGAAAATCCCTGCCATGAATCAGTCCTCTATAATGACGCTGAAAGAATATGTGGCAACACAAAGAGTCACACACACTGAACACAAAGACGGCTTGAAACAAAGAGGCTTTCTGAGCTGCGTCCTCCATGAAGGACGCCGCTGTACTCCGCAAATGTGTTTTTCTGCTTCTCTTAAAAGAGCAATGTGTGTGCGTAAATTCAGAGGAAGGTTTCGGCAGCACACAGTTGTCAGGGACTCACTGTCTTTTTGTGTTTAAGTCCTGGAAGGAGGCCAAAGCAAAATGTCAGTGTTTGCCATGTTAGGATCTCCTCTCTCTCTCTTTCTTTCCTCGTTTATGTTGTTTTATTTCTGAATCGTCACGCTGTCAGATTTAACACTCAGCAACAACATGCAACAATATGGAACTTGGTAAAATGTACAAAATTGTAATCATCATGATGAGAAAGTAGAAATTTTAAACTTAGGGTGGCAACTACAAATTTATTTTAGTTATCAATTAATCTATCAACAATTATTCTGATGATTAATCGATTAATCAGATGGAAGAAATTGGTACACTGCAGATTTTTTAATGCAATATTAGAAATGCATTTAAATATGCAAAAATTGAATCTTTGAGCTGCAACTAAGAATTATTACAGTTATCAATTAATCTATCAACGATTTGTCGACGATTAATCGATGACTTGAATAAAGAATTGAAACAATCAGATTTTTGGGAACAATATTACAAAATACATTAAAATATGCAAATACAAAATAATTAAAATTCTTTTTAAAATAAGAAAATAAACATTTTATGACCTAAAAGGACATTTGTGGCAAATCTAACGTGAAAAGCTCATCCCTTCTGGCTTTACTTAACATCAACACAGCTATTGCCAGTTATTAATTGATGAATTTTGGGTTAACCAATTAATAATAATTATTCCTGGTATGTGTTAAAAAGCCCAGAAAGACTCTATCTTTATTTGAATTATTAAATCTTAACTAACATCCTCCTCCAGCAGCAATTTGAAATCGGTTGAAAAAATGCCTCTGGGGCTCCCTGGAGGTCAAACTGAGGTCATGTAGATGTTTAACGTTGTGAGCGTTTGAAGTTGCCATCAGCGGAAACGTTGTGCTGATGGAGCTGCAAGCTGGCAGCTCTGCTTCGTCATGACGACAACATCACAACAAGCTGAGCTCGGCTTTAACTTTGCATCGCCTCAGGCATGCACATGTTTCAGCATGAAGTCACTTTGTAAAATTATTCATATCTTCTGCCTTTTGTGGCAACTTCCAAGTATTTATTTCTGCTTCTTTTATATTCTAGATCATTTTTTGCACATAAAAATCTTGAAAACTGTCCATCCGCCCATCTTAATTATTCGCTGGATGTTGAATCTGCACCAATCTCAAGTAGGGCTCAAATGATTAATCGTGATTAATTGACTATTTAAATAACCTTCAACTAATTTAGTTATGGAATAACTGCTAAATAGAGTATAAAGACTCTAAAACAGGCCATTTTCTGAAACTCAGAGCAGTAATTAAACTAAAACTGTACAATAAAACTATATACATTTGATTTAAAGATTAAAATCTTTTGTCTGTAAAGACGTGCACTAAAAGAATGTTCCATTTTTGCCTTTTAGGCAATAAAATATTTATTTTGTTGTGCAAAAATAATGTAAATATTTGATTTTCACATTTTATTATTGATTTCTAATATTGTATAAAATACACTTATGTGGTTAAATGAAAAACCTGCAGAATGTGACGATTTCTTATCTGATTAATCGATTAATTGTCCGAATAATTGATAGAAAACTTGATTTATAAACTAATTACTAGCTGCAAATTCAGACAATATGATTTGCACTCTTGTTGCCTGAGGTCTGATACATTGTGCCAGATACATATGACATTTTTCATACTACATTATTTATCCTAATAACATTAAAACCTGCAGCTTTACCATTCACCCAACTAACTGAATACGTTTATACATAAATAGGTGAACTGAAAACATAAAGTGGTTAGTTTCTCCTCCTCGTCCACGGCTAGATTTTATTTCCTTGTCTATAAATGATCAATATTAGTCCAGTTCTATTTATTTGTGGATTTTTCAGGCGATGGAGAGCAAGCTGCTGGTTGGAGGGAAGAACATCATCGATCACACCAACGAGCAGCAGAAGATGCTGGAGATGAAAAGGCAGGAGATCGCTGAGCAGGTCATTTTCCTTTTAGAGAAATGTTGTTTTTAACAGCTGCATGTTGCATATTAAAGTTATATATTTACTGGATTATATGGTCAAATACTTTGGTTGTTTTGCTGCTTTCAGACACGGAGGGAGCGGGAGATGCAGCAGCAGATGTTGATCCAGGATGAGGAGGCGGTGGAGCTGAGGGAGACTTTCACATCCCTGCAACAAGAAGTCGAGGCCAAGACCAAGAAACTCAAGAAGGTGACATTTTAAAGTGGACATTTTGTGCCTCAGACAAATTATGTTACTTTTGAATGTTTCCTACTGTTCTCATCCATTGCAGACATGAATTAGATGAAATATTGACCATCCCAACCTCTCATGTGAGCTTTGATAAAAATGTAACTAAGGAACCAGATTGGAGCATAAAGTAATGCAGAACAGCCCCTCCCCCACCTTTTGCTAGTCAACTGCTCTGGTCCCTCATTTGGCGTTTTGGAAAACATTTCCAGTTGTTAAAAAAACAGAAAAAAGGACTAAAAATTAAAGTTGCTCCAACAAACTGCCAAAATGACCTGCCAGAGGAGGTAGTGCTTTTTATTTTAATCAATATTAAAGAATTATTGACTATTTCTTTCTGAAAGTTAGTTTTGTCTTAATTAAAATGTATTTAGATGTTTGCATTAGAAAGAAAACCAAAAATACTTGATAAGATTTTGTGTTTTTGCAGTGATGACCCGGTTGTTAAGCGACAGATATGAAAATCAAATAAAAACATATTGAAAAACCAAATGAAATGTTCCTGTAAAATGGTGGGCAGGATACCACCAAAGCAGACAGGAAACAAAATTACTAAACTATTTATTAACATTTTAGAGTGCAGAAAGAATAAATGGGTTTTTCTGCAAAGCATCACTTTGCTAAACAGCAGCAGCTGCTTGTTTTCAACCTGGAGTCGAATAGTGAACAGCATGTCGGCTCTGCGGTGGAGGAGGAAAGCAGAGGAACGAGAGCTCCCATTGGCTGGCCCGTTCGCTCCACGGCGGCGCTTCCACTGCCGTCGCTACCAGCAACCAGGCAGCAGCAAGCTGCAAATCCACTTGTCTGCGCCGCTGTCCTCTGTGTTGATCTCTGTTCCCGTTTCCTCCCAGCTGTACGCCAAGCTCCAGTGCACCAAGGCGGAGATCAAGGACGTGAACGACGAGCACGTGAGGAGCCGGCAGGAGCTGGAGCAAACGCAGAACGAGCTCACCAGAGAGCTCAAGTTCAAGTGAGTCCTGGCGGGTCTCTGAGAGCAGACCACACACCTCTGTGCAACGGCGTGTCCGGGCTCTTGGAGGGAAAATAGAGGACAAAGTTTACCACAAAAAAACTTAGGAAATTTGAGATTAGAAACTTTCTTGAAAAAAACGAGGAAATTTCTGAGATTTAAAAGTCAACAATTTGCAGAAAAATCTCAGAAATGTCCTCATTTTTGTTCTAGAAAATGTCTAAGTTAGAAAAATTGACAAACTTCATTATAAAAATTCAGAAATTTGGAGATTAATGTCAGAAATTTTTGAGGAAAAAAAATGGTAAATTCCCAAAGTCGAAAATTTTCGACTTTTGAAATTGAGAAATTTCCAAGCTTTTTCAAGAAGATTTCTGACATTAATCTCAAAAATTCTGATTTTTTTTCCCCATCAAATATTTGACTGTTCCAACTCAACAATTTCCAAGCTTTTTATCAAAAATTTCAGATATTAATGTAAAAAGTTTTGGCTTGCCAATTATCAGCTTTTCAAACTCAAATTTTTTGGGGCAGAAATTCAACCCTCATTTTCTCTCTTCTATCAATAATGGCCCCAATATGCCATTAAACCTTTGAGCTTCAGTTTTAAAGGTTTTATAAACATTATGAGAAATTCCTATTCACTGGGAAAAGAAAACGTTTCCCCCCACAAACACAGTTGTTAATATACATATTTTGCTGCGACAGCCGCATTTAATTGGACCGGTGCTGTACTGTGTGTTGTGGACACTCAGGTATCTGATCATAGAGAACTTCATTCCTCCAGAGGAGAAGAATAAAATCATGAACAGGTTGATGTTTGACCCAGAGGAGGATGAGTGGAAGTTCAAGCCTCTTGTTCCAGATGAAAGGTTGGTTCCTCTCATCCTCTGAATCAGAAATATAACACGATTTTAATCCTAAATGAATTGTTTTTTTTGTTTTGTTTCGTTGATTGTTACTCTGCGTTTGTACAGTAAATCCTCACAGATGAAGAAAAGACCGGCGTCTGCAGTCGGATACAAGCGACCAATTAGCCAATACGCCCGGGTAGCGCTGTCGATGGGAACTCACTCCAGATACAGGGTAGAGTTACCTATGAAGTTACTTTTTATACCTAAAATGACCCAAAAATGAAATGTACAGGTGATTAATCACATAACCAATCAATAAAAAGAAGGCCATCTAATATTAATCTGCTGGAAACTAAAAGTGAAAGCAGGGGTAATAGGAGTGGTGGTGATTCGTTCTGCTCACATCCACCAATGTGCATTTGCACGAACATTTCCATGCAGGCTGAGAACATCATGTTGCTGGAACTGGACATGACTCCTCCAAACACCTCAGCTCTGACGGACGGGGAGCAGAACCAGAGTCCTGCCCTGAACAACTCTCCCACCCACGACAAAGGAATCTGCAAGTCTCGCTCTTGGTGAGCCTGAATATCGTCTTTTACCGCTGGCCCACAACGCTTCCACCACACCCAGCCCAACTTTACTTAAATTAAACAGAATTTAATAAAAAGATAGAAAAAAGTTTTCAGCAACTACCTTATATTGCTGGGTCGAGGAGTCTAAAAAACAGTGAAAGTATTATACAAATTTCACATGTTGCACATATATCTACTCTATTTTGTTCTCTGCTGCTTCTAGAAGAAGTCCAAGCGATTAAAAATAAAACCCACAGCTGCTTTCTGACAGTAAGTTAATGTTTTTTAGTGACTGGAATACGAGCTGTTTCAAAAACATCCAAATTATTAAGTCAGAATCGGAGCGCTCTGCCCCGTTACCTAGCAACCCCAGTGGAACTCTGCCCCGTTACCTAGCAACCCCAGTGGAACTCAGCCCCGTTACCTAGCAACCCCAGCGGAACTCTGCCCCGTTACTTAGCAACCCCGAAACAACTCCTCATTCTGAAAGGAACCAAAACTAAAGAGACTAAAATGTTATTATCTGAGAAACATTTTGAGCTACAATAACTAATAGATATGTCTCATCTAGGTAACCTTTAATTAAAGCCATCCAGGCTTTAATGTCATTTTAGACTTTTTTAGTCTTTTTTGTTGTTGTTTTAATGAACATAAATCTGACAATCATCTGCGTAAAAGTGAAATGCATCAATGCTCTCCTCTTATGTATTCACATTTACAGACGTGAGGCAGGTTTCCCACTAAGAGTCTGAAAAAATACATATTAGTAAAGAAATATGAAGAATTCCATTTATTTAAAAAAAACAAAGAAAACGGTGGTATGTCTCGAACTGCTGCCTCTTTTATTTAAGCTCGTTTTAAGATTTGTAGGCTTAATTATTTTTAAATTTCTAACAATAGTTTGCTTCTGCTTTTTTTCTTTACACAATGTAAATTAAAAACTATGAACCACACGTGCAGAAATTCACATAAGAGCTCAGATGTGAATTTAACGCTAAATAGATTTTATTCAGTTTTAACCTGAAACACTTTTGTTTTGATGTGGTCTATATATGCTTTTTTGAGTTTTCCCATTATAAAGAAAATATTTTTGCATCTAAAGTTAAACAATATCTGTATACTTTCTTGTGAAATCTTCAAAACATTTAGTTACAGTCCATTGTTTTTGGTTTTCTTTTTGTTAGATTATTTTCTTACTTTCAAATAATAACTAATTTTTCTTGTTCTACCTTTTGCTTCAGTGGTTTTGCAGGTATTACTTATATTATATTACATTTATGTCCTAAAAGGAAAACCTGCATTCAGGCTGACATCTGAGCCCTAAACGGTTTAGAGTCAATACATCTCTAAATGGGATTATCCAGGATTAGCCACACCCTCCTCCAGATATCTTAATCTCCTGGTTTTATCTCTCTTTTACCATTTAATCTCAGTGTCGCTGGTTAATCTTTACAATCTGTCTGTAAATTTCGAATTAAAAAAGCAGATTTTAATTAATTTTTTGTGCTATTTTTCAGGTACCAGAGCCAAAAATCCATCACTTCCTCTTCTTCTAATAATTCCTTGGCGGGCTGTCAGATGGCCGCGCCCGCAGCCGCAATGTAAAGCTTTGTTATAAATAGTTTTTTTTCATTATTATTATTATTTATTTAATTTCTTCACTTGTTTTGGCCCGTTTGCGGTTTTAAAAACCTTCGGTTGACGCCGGGACACAAACACACACCATCACCTCTGCTGCCTCCAAAGAAGGCATAAAACAGGAAGCTAACAGACCGGATGAACCTCAGAGACTCCGTGAGACTTCACTCCTGCAGCTCGTTTAGGATCAGACTGTCCCTTTCTTATGCATGTTTCCATCAAAGATGTTTTGGATCAACATTTTCAAAGTGAAAATACAGAAAAATGGAAGAGACAAGATTAAGATCTCAGTAAAATACTGAGATATCTATACATATTTCATCTATTCAGGGGATTTCTAGGTTAGATTTGGTCTGTTTTATGTGTAAAGGGAAGACTTTAACAATTAGCAACATTTTGTCTGTGTTGGCTTTTGGAAGTGACTGCAGTAAAATAATAATAATGATGTTGTTGGTCAGATGTGGTCCTGAAACCTGAATGATGACCTTTATCATCCCTGTCCATTCCTCTGTCTTTCTGTGTCTAATTCGACTCAAATGTCTTGAAAAAAATATCATTAAAGTGCAGAATGTGATGCTTGTCTGACTTAATTACTGCATTTTTTGAAATTCAGAGCAGAAAAATAGGGTTTTCAATTATGAGTTCCACTTTTGTGAGTTTAAAAGCAATAGAAATGTCATTAAATAAAACACATTAAAACAAGGGAAATCCTCTTTCATGGGAGGAAGTTTAAAAAAAATAGCAAAATGTATATTTTAAGGTGCAAAAATGGTCATTTACTTATCTAATTTATATTCAGTTAGTCACAAAAGTAACTTGAAAAAATACTGACTAAAAGACCAAGCAATAGTTTGCTTTTTGTAGACTTTATGTGCAAATATTGCCATTTTTTCAATTTGCACCTCATGTTAGCGTCATGTTTGGCAAAAGCTTTGGAAACTCGATGAAAAATGTTCAGACTCATCAGTAATTGAAGGAGCCAGTGGGGGAGAATGCAGAATGAAGGTCAGAATGAAAGACACTGAAGAATACTGGAAGGGCTAATCAAAGGTAAGTAGAGGCAGCTGGCAGAGAGAAATGAGGGGAGAAGAAATAATGGTGAAAGAGAGAACATCGCATTAAATGGAGAAAATCTAGAGTAAACGAAAGGACACTAATGAGCTCAATCTAAATGTACAAATACAAGAGCAGAAAAGATCTAGCATAGAGGCTCGGCTAAAACCAGATCTAAGAAGACAAGAAATGATCAAAACCAAGAACCCAAATAAATTCAAAAATCTAAAATCCTTCAAAACATGACAGTCACTTGCCAGTTGCACTTTTTAAATAGTTAAAATAAAGAAATCACACATAGGACCATAAAGCTTGAGGTTGGAATGAAGTTGAATGTGGATCATCAGTGAAGAAAAACAGAGACCTAGAAAACTGGCACATCACCCAGAGATTTAAAAGCACTTTGTGGTTTCTGATACACGCAAGTTAGCACAGAGATGAGTGACGATGATTTTAATTCCAAAAACTGATCGTGTTTGCATTTTCACCAAATGTGTTCGGCATTTTCTCATTGCAGATGTTGCCCCTGAATGCTTGGGTTAGAAACCCTGGGCTTCTTTTCAGGCTTTAATGTCCACTGAAAAAACAGTCTCCAAAATATTTTTCCTATAAATAATTATTAGGACAGTAATCAATTAAACTAACAAGACTCCAACATAGTTATTTTAAGAAGAAACATGGAGTACACATTATTTACTTTCTCTTATTTATTTTGATACGTTTAGGCCTTTGTGTATGACAGACACATTAAAAACAACTCAAATTTGATCTCCCCCTTTTTAGACCAATCCAAATAGATGGATTCAAATGGATTAGTGACCTTCAAAACAATTTGGACACATTAGAAATAAGCAGTTAAAGTAGCCCAGCTTCCTCAGTGACTGTCTCTGGTCTGGCATCATGTAGCCGAATCATGTCCAAACCAATAACCTCAACATGAAGCAGACATTTTCTCTGCCTGCAAGGAGTTCTGGCTGCAGCTAGAAATGCGACTCTTATCTCTGCGTCCCAGAGCTTCTGTGGTTCATGCAGTAAATTAAAGCTTGCCTGTTAAATTGACCTAATTTGATGTGAAACTCTGACTACAGGAAGTGACGTGGATCAGAATAACCAGCTTGTTTGTTCTGACAGCAGTGCTGCAGCTAACAATTACTTTAGTCATCAATCTACCAATTATTTCTTACAATTAATTGCTTAATAGGGTAAAGAAGTATGCAGCTTTTTATTTAAGCCTTTTTTTGTACATTAGAAATACATTTAAAAATGAAAAAAACAATTAAATTGTCTTCTTTAAATAATAAAATAAAATACCATAACATTCTAATCTGCAGCTAAAGCTGTACCAGTTGAGGAGTTTCAGCTAAAACATATTAATAGACAAAGGTGTTTTTTTTTTTAAATTTATCTTAAATGTATATATTTTACAGTTTTGGCTTACTTGCTACTTTATTAAATGTTAATTTTGCTACCAAATCACTTGTTTTTGAGTCTGTATACTCCAGTTGATGATTTATCAGTGACTAAAACAGTTGAGTATTATTTCAGTAATCAATTAATCACGATTAATCCAATTAATTGTTTCAACTAATTGAAACGATTAATCATCTTTGTGTAGTGACTCAAATATACTCACAAAAATGTGTAAAATGTATTACGTTCATGTCTTTCTTAACAATAATAGACTTCAAGATTAAAACTTTTTATTTGCAAAGAAAAAAGATCACACTGTAATTTATTTTGTACATTTATGGCTTAATTACTGCACTAAATATGTTGTTTTTCACTAAATGGCCTTTCTTAAGTCTTTCTACTTCTGTTAACGATTATATTATTACTAAATTAGTTGAAAAAAGAATTCAGGAATTGATTAATATTAGTTCTTTCATTCTCGTCTGCTGATGTCGGGGTCAATGGGTTCTTCAGTTAAAGGCGAACAAACCAAGCGGGGTCAGGCTGACTAATCGCCACTGACTGTTTTATTAATGCAGCAGATCTGGTTGCAGCTCAACAACATGAGGAGTTTAGCAGCGTTTAGTCGTAGTGAAAGGAGAAGTTTTGTTTCTATTTTCTGACACATCACACAAGCCTAAGATTTCTTTTAAAAATAGAGCAGAAATGTTGATGTTCTTGCACTCCTAGTTCCTGGTTATCTGCACAATGCACATTTTCGAGAGTTTTAAGTCTGCTAACCTAATTTTTCTCTCTGGGCTTTCATCAATATGTCTGCATTGTTGATCCAGTTTGTTTGATTGAACACATTTTCAAAGCTCCATAAGTAGCTGGAGCTAAAATAATTTAACTCAAGGGTGCTCAATGTAGGGTTCAGGGGCCATTTTTGGCCCCTGGACTGATTTTATGCCCCAATTCCGTATTAAACAACGACAAAACTATGAATTGTAAATTAAAATATAATTACAAAAATGTCAGATGCAACACAAAACTATCATCTTTTCCAAACTTTCTAGTTTCCTTCTACTGTCATGGTAAATTGGACCAAATTTACTTACACTCTAAAGTAAGTCTTCCTATTGCACTTGAATCTGCTTTTACTTCCTGTATTAAAACTCGGCAAAATACATTAAGTATTTGCAAAGGTAAATATTTTTCCAGTTTTCTTCAATTGATCCCAAAATAATAAGCAAGCTGAATTCCTTTTGTGTATCAAGCAAACTTTGTTAACAGTACCGTAATAAAAATAATTCATGCTTAGTTCATTTTTGTTGAGTATGTAAAATACATTGCAACTTTGTTGGTCATTCTAATGGCATTTTTCCATTTGTATTGTAATTTTGTGATTTTTTTTTACTCATAATTTTGACATCCTACCCCAAATTACTACATATTACTGTAATTATGAAAAAAATTTTTTGAGTGCAATGCACTTCGGTAGATTTTACAGAAGTGATAAAAATAATATTTTTTGGCCCTGGAGTTCTTTTGAGCTGACAATTTTGGCCCAGTTGAGTAAATATTTGGACTTTAACTGAAATGTTGTCTTTCAATGACATGGGAACATTTATTTTAGATGCTGATATTGTATATTATTTATTATCTAAGGTTGAAAAGGGAGAGAAAATCCTCATTTAGTGATTTCTGTTTGTATTTTAAACTGCTCTGTAATGCAGCAACATTACTCATTTGTTTTCCTTCCACATATACATAAATTATGAGATGAATTTTATGCCAGCCTGCAGCATAAGGAGGACCAGGGTTGTTTTGCATGGTCAGAAATCAATGAAAACAAAACAAAACATATTTTCAACACATAAACACCACCTCAATCTGCTCCACTTCATGGTGACTGTTGGGAAATGTTCCTCAAACGTGTTTTCAGGTTGTAGGGGAGCAGAGGAGGACGGCGCTGGAGGATGGAGAGGGGGATGGATAGATGTGGGGATTCGAAGACAATCAGGAAGTGAGGGACTAACGGCGGAGGAGGTGGATACTGAGCCTGTTTCCATGGTAACTGGCAGGGTGCTGGAAAGTGGATGGGGATGATGTGGGGGTTTTGTGTGTCAATATCTATGTGCGACATGGTTCACTGGTGCTCACGTTTTCCTGGCAGATCATTTTATTTCAGCTGACTGTGGGTTTGTTTGCTCTTTTTCAGATGTCAGAAAGCAAAACAATTTAAATCCATTTTCTAGGATCCACTTATCAACACTTAAGATGAAGTTTATGCATTAACTAATGGATAAAAGCAGCAAAAAAGATAATGCAACAAAAACATTAGACTGAAGCACTGCGCCTGCAGGGAACCAATGAAACCTCAAAAATGTATCCTTTTCAGACTTTATTAGGTTATTTTTGCTATTAGCACAAAAATATATAGTTAAAATATTTTCCTTTGATAGAAGTTTGTTTCATTTCTTATTTCCCTTTTTATTTCATTTTAAATTTAGTCTTTTTTTTTTATTTCTAAATCACTTTATTAATATCTGCAAGCATTAACATGCATTCTACATATTCAAAGGAAGTAAAAGAAACATTTTAGGTTTTAAAATCATTTAATTGGTAAATATTCTATTTCCATAAATGCTAATTGTCTTCTTGGAGATCTGAGAACTCTCATATTTCTCTTCATAATGAAACATTTTTTTCTTTCTTTAAAGGTGTATTAAACCTTTACTTATATGAAAAGCTGATTTTATCTGATGCTCACTAAAACAGATTCTACCAAAGATAAGAACGTAACTGGGTCTCTAGCTCCCCCTACTGGCCATATTATGTAAATACATTTAAACATTTCGTGGCTCGTACATTTTACCCAGAACTGAAATAATTTTGCTATATTTTAAATTCCAGAACTCCAACAATAATTAAAACAGACTATTTTAAGTATTTACCTGCTAACATATTTCTTCTATGTTTTGTTATTTTGTGACGCTTACATGAAGTATGGGGGGAAACCAGACCTACAGAAGTTAAGTATTGTATGTAAAATCCCTTTTTGCACAGTAAAAGAGGGTGAGAGTAGTCCTTTAACATGTTTTTACTTTTGAGGAGCATCTGGGAAGTAATTTGGATATCCAACAATCTGTTTCGCAGATTTTATAATTCTCTAAAGTGAACGCCTGTTTGCAGCAGTGCAGCTGGAAACAGGGTCACGCGGCAGTGATTAAGGAACAGCAGTTTTATAAATATTAATAAATCGAATAAAAAGCTGCAAAACCAACAATTTTTCTTAAACATAGAAATACAAAAGCAGACTTTAGCAGTTTGGGAGTTTTTGTTGTTGTTGCATTGAATAAATCTTACGTTTCCACAACAAAATGAAGAAAATACCAGTGATATTTATTAATTTGTTTTAAAATTATTTTCTGCACACATCAAAATACCATAAAAGAAAATGATTCAATCCTCTTTCTGTAAATGTTTCTTTCTCTTTGTTTTAAAACCTAATTACAAAGATTAAATCACCATTCTTTTAAAAATGACCATGTTTCATATGTAGATATTCAAGCTCAAGCAATCTTTTCACCAAATATTATGCAACATTTAAGGCTGAAAATGGCTTTTTGGGTTGTAAAGATTGCAGATGGACCCTGAAAAAATAAAACATAATCCATAACTTCAGGTTAGGGATGCAAACAATTAATCAGTTAATGAATCAATTACTATCAATTGTTCATTAATAGTGTATTAGATTCAAATGTTGCGGATTGTCCAGCTAAAAACATTGAATATGGAGGAGGTAACCAATCCTCAGCATTAAATTTGCTGCATGTTGAAGACTGAAGGCTCAGTCGTCACCTGAAGCCAGAACTATTGACAGCAGGGGCGCCGCCAGGAATCTTGGGCCCCATGACAAAAAATGAAATTGTCTCTTTGCAACTGGTGTTACAATTTCTTGAGCCTGTATGACCCATCAAAAATTTTAGAGGGTCAAAATTATGGGGAGAGAGAGAGAGAGAGAGAGAGAGCTGGTCGGCAAATATGGATGTGTGCTCTTTGGTCTGGGAGAGCTAACCTTTAATTTTTACTGCTAAAACAATTTGGAAAACATTATAAATTAATTTAATTTTGTAATTGACAGGGCCCCCAATTTATGTTCTATTTCAATAAGAAAAAAAAAAACAATTTCTTTGTTTTTTTTTTAGGGCCCTAATTGGTCAGGGGTCTTTAGCATTGTCCTAACTTTCTTCCCCTATGCCCCTGGATACAGGTGGGATTAAATGCACAAGGGGGAATCAGGGAACAAGACACAGCTGTGAGCAGTCAGGAGCAGACAACACAGGCACTAAGTTGACACACAAAAAACCAAACCCTCACAAAATAGGAATAATTAGAAGAAGAAGAAGCTAGCTGGTAGTGCTGCACGGGTCTGTTTATTCTTTTATTTTCTGCATTTCCTCCTTCTCCTTCTTGTCGCGGAACACCAACATGTTCCTGATGAAAAGCTGCAACCACAAGGGGAGATCATCCAGCAAGGTGTAGGTAAAAACTAGATGGCCAAAGTTTTTCTCTGCAGTATGTTCTTCCTAGACAGAGGAGAAAAACAAAGCATTACATGTGTCAGTAGAAAGAGACGATGCAAGAAATCATTCTGTGTTTGGGGCATATTTTAAAAAACACTAAATTTGATTCTGTTATGAATCCAGGTAACATAAGCTGTGGGTTATGTCAATACTGTAGATTCAGCTGTCAAGAGGTCCTGTTTTTGTTTTTTTTTGTCTTTTTTAACAAATCACATCAGAATATAATACTTACAGTGAAGTGAATATGATTATTAGTAATCAATGAAGAGACAAATTGCAAAAAAAAAAAAAGTATTCCTAAATTTAGTGAAACCTTGTCAAAGCTTTGTCAGCAGCACTAACTTGAAGACTTCCTGTATAACCTTCAGTCTTGCATCATTGCAGAAGAATCCGGTTTATCTTTCCATCTTATCTTTCATGGTTTCAGTTCATTAAGGTTAGCCATCATAACTCTTAACAGAGGTCTTGTTATTCAGCCATTCTGTTGCAAATGTCATATGGCCTCATGGATGCATATGAACAAATAATGTCAGGCGCCATATTATATGCAAAAATTGGCATGTACAAAAATGAACGTGGTGAAAATATTAGCTTATTAGAGGCAATTGTTGGCTGCCAGGAAACCACCGAGATGACTTCAGATGACTGTAAAACATGTAACCGCTTCTTTAGACTACCTCCAGATTATCTGTCACATACCTGACAGTCACAACAAAATGACAGTTTTAACATGTATGTAAAAAAGTAAAAATACATTTTTTTTTTTTTTTTTCATAGAAACTAGTCTCCCCAAAATACATGGATCTATATGCAAGCTTTTTATCTGCTGTGAAAATGTGTGGCAGTCACACAGACATTTTCTGTGGACAATAATAAACTAGAAGGTGCCGAAACTCACCTAGATACACTGAAACATGGGAGCAGTTTGGAAAAGCCTACTTGCGATTCCACTGGAATCCAAAGATTTTAGTTGGCAGACAATTTTGGGTGAAGTTTGGTGAGTTTTTGAATATGTTAAAGGCTCCAAAAAGCTGAGTCTTTTGACAGAAAAATAATAAGAAATCTTGCGATTTTAATGGGCTTCGCTGCTGGGGCCTAACGAGGATGGATGCTGGTGGAGACTGTCTCTGACCTGATTTCGATCACACTTGGTTTCACTGGTGAAGGAAAGCGGCAAGCTTGGGGTACACTAGTTAATTTCAATTATAGATCTGCTTTAGATACCTGATGAAGAAATGTACCCAGTCATCTGCTTTAGTCCCCTCCATAAATCTATACCATTTGTTTAAAGAAGAAAATGTAAAGGGACGGTGTCAAAGTAACTCTAAGGTCTCTGCACATAAAAGCTTGTTTTCAGGCATATGGATTTTATACTGATTGAGATTCAGGGCCTTTGTTCACATTTTTATCACCTTAAAATTATTAACATCCATGTATTTTGGGGAGATTTTATACCAACATAGGACTGTGAAATGGAAAAGTGTTCATTGTTTACAAATAAATCTGAAATGAGCAGAGATGGATGGATTCAACTCTGAGCTAACATTAAAGAGGGCTTTATATGTTGCTGACTCTTAAGGGCAACTTGGTGGACTGAATTGTATTTAGGGGTATGAGAGTAAATTAAGTTAAAGCTTTTGTTTGTAACAAAATATTAAAAGTGGAAGGGGTTTTTAGTACTTTTTCAGAGCACAGAAAATAAAATCCATAAACTGACCAAGACATGTTATGTGGGTGACAAGTGACATCTAAAACTGAGTTTGATTGAATTTAGAGGAACAACTGGCAAGTGGATTGAATCCCAATTAGGATTGTACTGCTTATACTTTACCGGAGAACATTGTGCATGTTTAAATGCAGACGTTTCCAGATGTGGCCCATTGCCGGTCATCATGTCTTTGGTGTCATCGAGCAATTGCTCCAGTTGTACTCGGACTATTCTAGCGGCATTGCCAAGTAAATCTCTCTTCGGGCCACGGACAACCTCATCCGTCTCCATGAAACAGATGAACAGCCCCAGACAGTGTCGCAAAGCCGTGTGCAACTGTTGCAGATGCTCCTCAATGTTCTCCGGAGTGGCAATGACTCGCACGGACAGATCCATAGGCACCAGGGAACTGTGCTCCACATTCTCATGCACATTTGGGTTCATTCTAATCTAAGGAAAGAAAACAAAACAGACATTAGCCATGTCCAAATTCAGGGTCTGCATCCTTCTGAGAATCAATTCTATGGAGGACGGGTCCTTCAAAAGCCATGCATAAACTACGACTGGACGAGAAAAGCTGTGAATAGCATAACTCATGTTGTCTAGCAACCGTGACAGCGTAAAGTACAGAGCAGCGAAGTAAAAAAAACAAGAGATGAAGTTTGTTTTTTAGCCATGTATTACTCCCGATTTCTGTCTTATTCTTCATCTTTGTTGTAAAGGCTGTTTTGCATAGTAAAAAAGAAATCCGATTGATTGATTCTAAGATTGATTCAAACATGTTCAGCACATTTCTACCAGGAATAAATACAAGCATATTATACATTTACTGGATATTGTCCAGCTCTCAGAAAAGACATTACAATTAAATAAAACTATTATGTTTTAAGGCTTAACTTTAATCACTCGAACTGATTTGCTCATAAATAGATGAAATACTTTGGTAAACAACCATTAATTATACTGCTAGACTGACTAAATAAAATCAATGTTTAACTTCCACTCATTGGAGAAAGCTACCGTAGTTTCCGAGGAAAGCAGGAGTTTTTAAAATGAAGTGCCGGGAGTCAGGCGGTAACCGAACAGCTGGTCAGCTGGAGATCCTGACCAGCTGACAGCTGGGAGTTCTGGCTGTTGATGCAGCGGGAGTAGACAGCTCCGAGAATATCAGAGCAATATTGCAATTACGTGATGTTTTGATGAACCGAGGAAATTATTTGAGACTTATGGTGCGTTCACACCAAATGCGACTTGAGCTTCAGGCGCATCTGGTTTATATTCAAAATATATGTGGACGCACTTCGAGGGTGTGTCGTGGCACAATCGAAGCTTTTCGACCGTTGTGTTTGACGAGCTTCCAACAACCCAATGCTGGAGTTGAAAAATGTGGGGCCTCATGCACAAAGCGTCAATACGCACAAAAAATGTGTGGCGCTATATTATACACACAAGTTGGCATGTAAAAAATTAACAGCGTGAAAATTTGTATGAATATAAGCAAACTTTTTATCTGTTGTGAAAATGAGCAGCTGTCATACAAACATTTTCTGTGGACGACGCCAAACTAAAAGGTGCCAAAACTAAATCTGACTATTCAGTTAGGCCAAGAAGCATCAAACCTGACGTCTTTTTTTATGATTTTAATATTTTACTGTTTAAATGTAAACACAAAAATAACACAATAACATGACACACACAAAATAAATAAAATAAAAGGATGTGAAAACCTCACTCAAATGTAAATGGTAAATTTCAGCAGTTTTTGTCACATAAAGATGTAACACATTGGTCTGTGTGCTGAAGCACATGGAAAGCGGGATAATTTCATTCTGACTGATAAAGACAACAGGATTAGATCAGCAGATTAACTCTGAACAGGTTGGGTTTGATTATTTGCAAGGAGATCAAGGTGTGTAAACAATCACATGCATACATTAGCTGCACAAAGGTGTGCTGCGAAAATGTGGAACACTTTTGCTCTGAAGAACATTGCCAGTAGAAGGATTCAGAGGGAGCATTTGACCGGAGATCATATTGATCTGCTGGGAAATGTTGACGATGGTTTATTAGCATTTAGATGCCCAGACTGAGACAGAGTTACTTTTTGGTTTCATCACTATTTACCTGCTACTTTACCCGCCATTGAAAGTATTCTTAAAAGTTTGTCTGTTAATTATGTGACCAAACCAGGCGAGGAGATGAAAAGTTAAAACATTCAACATTGTTTTGTACACAATCTCTAGTTGGGTAACTGCAAGATCACTGGGTCTTTGTAAAATATAGAGTCTCAGAGAACAGTTCTTAAAAATATAACCCCTCTTTTCAGCAGAGTTGAGGTGACTGTCGAGAAATGATCCAAGGTATTTAAAATTAGCCACTCGGCATTGAGAGAAACTGGAAACACTTTAAGGTCTTGTTTATGTCATTTAATTAGCTCTACTTCCTTAAGAAAATGAAAAAGGTATGGTGTTTTGTGAGAGAATTTATCTGAAAAGATACAACTAAGGGGCAGATTTAGAAGTGCACAGAAAGCTAAAAACTGTGAGCTGCGCTAAAATAAATAAATAAATAAAAGAGAGAAGTTCAAATACAAGCTGAGAGTGAAACTCCTTCCTAAAGATGATGATATATCAGAGACAAAATAACTTTGTTTTAAACAAAGTTATTTTCTTTTGAAGATATATCAGAGACTTCAAAAGAAAATAACTTTGTTTCCCTGACACCAACAACACCGTCGAACTAAGATACAATGTAAACTTCAGTAAGATGGAGTCAGAAATACAATATCGACATGAAACATATAAACATACCTCGCTGGTTGACCCTTCCTTTCGAGGTAGAAATGAGGTCATTAAATAAATTCTTAAATCGCTTTTCTACAGTCACTTCTAAAGCTATGCTTTCATATCGCAAGCAACATACTGGGTTCCACCGTAACCTTTCGAAATAAGAGTCGTAATAACAAAAAATGTAAATAATACAAAATAAAGCTCATAAACTAAAACTATGGCAGTAAAATAACGTATGAGACTGAGAGTGGTCCATCCCTTTCTGTTTGCTGCAGTGAGGTCCTTAATGGAACAACGCAGCTCTTGAATTTGTACACGATTATTGTCTTCATTTACTTGATAAATTTATTATTTAAAACAAAGAATTGTTTTGTTTTAAATATTGTATATTTTCGTTTAGGAATATGTATAATTATATCGTTTTAAATAATGTATCATTTTGGTTTAAATGTAAACACAATGTGGAAATACAGCTTACGGTATTACCTGATTGATTAAAAGGTTTTCTGGTAACGAATGAACGCCCCCATAAAGGAAAATTGCTCAAAATCAATTTAGCAGGGAGAGCATGGATACAGGGAAGCATAATGCCTTTTAACAGGATTACATTTCGCATCCTGAAGTTCACCTTTCTGATGTTCAATATCTGCAGTTAAACCCAAACGCCATTATTACAGGTAACTAACCGTTGTAGAACAGGGACAAACCGCTCATTTGTCCCTGTAAAATGGTTAGCTAACTGTTTTGCTGACCTGAAACGGTTAGCTAACTGCCGTGTAACAGATAGTTAGCCCATTAGCTAGATATCTAAAACGCCAATAAAAAACCATGACAGAAAGAAAGAAAGAGAAGGACGGAAACTCACGAATTCTTTTCTCATTATGTAGGTTTGTCTTAGTGTTTCCTTGGCCCTGTATAACACCGTCCCGATCCTTTCCGTTTCGTGGAAGACTTGGTCATGGCCTTGAGTAGTCGCCGGCATTATGTGCACTCAGTCCCGGTCGACAAAAACCAGCGATGAAAACGGAGCGAAGGAGAAACGAAGTCGATCAGGAAAGAGCGACCACTTTTCCTCCTGTTCACGAACGAAACCCCCCCCCAAAACAAACGCACACAGAGTGCGCTGCTGAGCTTGAGCGAGAGGAACCGCTTGTGTAAGCGGTCAGTGACTTTCCGTTTGTTTCTTTGTTGCCGTGGCAACCCAGCAGTTGAAAAGTGGCGGTTTTCCTGCGTGAGCCTGCGCGCGCATGATCCCGCTCATTTTTCTGCTCGCCGACTAGCTAGCATTGGTTTTGAAATTAGTCTAATAATAATATGACTCAAGTAAAAGAAAAAGGTACAACGTAGTAAAACTACTCTTATAAGTACCCTTTTCCCAAAAGAGCTGCTCAAGTGAATGTAACAAGTACTACGCACTTTTGAACGTAGACAACATGAGTAGCTACTTGCTAACAAGCTGTTGTTGTATGGACCTTCCAGACCTCTCAGGTCTTCTGGTTCTGGTTTGCTATGCATCCCCAGAACCAAACGAGGAAAAGCAGCTTTCAGCATCTATGCACCACAAACTTGGAACAAACTTCCAGAAAACTGTAAAATAGCTGAAACATTGACTTCCTTTAAATCTCGACTGAAAACCTACTGTTCAGAGTGGCTACTTGCTAACAAGTAGCTACTCCTGGTATTCGTTTATTTATATTCAGTCATATTGAATTACGGTACTTATGTCACTCTTGGGTATAGCTTGTCAACGAATAAGCAATTTCCCTTTGGGGATCAATAAAATCTATTCTATTTTGAATCACTCAAGCATAAAACTGCTCAAAATGTTTTTGGGAAGCTGTTTAACCCACATGCAGAATCGAACCAAGACCGCAAGATAAAGGTAATGAGTTTATTGCTGCAAGTACAAGAAGGGAAATGTGGAATTCAGGAAACATGGATGGGAACTGGATCAGTGGCTTCTGGAAGGAAGACAGTGTGAGATTTGAAGAGCCTCATTTGAGTTTTCTTGAATGTTTTTTGGATGATCAATCTTACGTTCTGCTGAAGAAGTAGGGATCTTCAAAGGAGGCGGCAGGTTCTTATGATTGGTTGGATTGATTGTTGATTAGGTGACACAGAAAGTTTGAAAATTTAAATAAACATCCAAGGGTAGGTTGTCTGAAGTACCTCCAGTGGCTCATTTAGTGATTTCTGTTTGTATTTTAAACTGCTCTGTAATGCAGCAACATTACTCATTTGTATTCCTTTCACATATACATAAATTATGAGATGAATTTTATGCCAGCCTGCAGCATAAGGAGGACCAGGGTTGTTTTGCATGGTCA
>CAEGAA010012102.1:0-20413 GCA_903067105.1 Poeciliopsis infans | reverse complement strand
ACACACACACACACACACACACACACACACACACACACACACACACACACACACACACACTCACACACACACACAAAAGACAAATAGCAATGCTGTCAATTTAAATCAAGGACGCCTTTCAAGGCATCTTTTCAAGTCTCGTTTTCTGTCCTGGCTTCTGTTCAGTCTCAAGCAAAAGGACAAAGCAAGAGAAAACTAACTAAATTGAAAAGGAACATGTTAACTAATTATTTTGAAAGAGGGGGGACAAAATGGCCTCCAAAAATAACACCTGAAATCAGAGACGTGTGTTGTCCCCGAAATGCTTGAACGCAACAGCGCCGCTATGCTTTATGAGACGTTTACCCATTTCATGAAACAGGGATCCCTGCCTGGCCGTTTTGGGCTTCCTGGACCTCGGCGCCTCGATCTTCATCACCTCATCGCAACACCGTTTCCACTGACCTGGAACAGCCCGAGTCGGCAATTACAAACAAATACAGACAAAGAAGTATTCTTTTTTTGGCTTTTTGTAACATTTAGTCAAGTTCAGGTTTTTGTTATACCTGCTGTACCACATGTCAATCAGCAGGACCAGAGGGTGAAAACACACACACACACACACACACACATACACACACACACACACACACACACACACACACACACACTTGTGATATTTTCCAGTTGTTCGGTTTTTACATTTTCATCATTCATTGTAGTGACAGATTACCAGCAAATTTGTGCTGACCACAAAGCAGTTTAGTTTATGTCAACTAATAAAAGTCTAAGTCTAATGTTCTGTAAGAGGAATGCAGACGTAGTCCAATCAAAAGCATTTTCAGCCATTTTGTTAAGAGTTGATAAAAAAGCCTTTATTGGGCTTTGTGTTGCTATTTCAGCAACGTCTTAATTATTTAGACCTGCCCTAAATAACGAAGGCAACAGCATAGATGTCACATGAAAAGAAAAGTGTCCGGTTTCTAGGTGTGGAAGATATAGACTCAAAGTTTTAGCACAACATTTTGCAGTGCTGTTGTAATACTGACAAAAGTGATGATGAGGAGTATTTGTTAAGGCTTTTTTTTTTTTTTAAAAAGGTGACTGTATGGCTAAGACTGCGTCACAGCAATAATAGCCCCACTAACAAATACTGCCGTGGAGGAGCATTCCCATTGTAAATACTTTTCTTCAGGACTCCAGTCGCACTGTGACCAAATTTGCAAATTTGTTGGCATTTGATCCTTTCATTGAACAAACAGCACAGAAAATAGTAAAACACTCCAAACATTTAGGAGACGTTTGGGAGGGTTTAAAACATCACTACTTATGAATGAAACTATATGGCGGGTTTCTACATTTCTGCAAAGTATCAACTCTGTGCACGTAAACAAACTCCAATCAGGCTTTTCTTCGCAAAACCTTTTGAAAACTATGCACCATGCTGGCAAAACACAAAATCTTATCAAGTATTTTTTTGTAGTGTTTTTTGTGCAAATGTCTTGGTTCACTTAAAATTACAGAGCCCTCGAGGGCAATGCTTTGCAGTGCTGTTGCAATACTTTTGTGTTTCCTCGCAACAATCTACTATCACTTATGTGGCATAATTGAATACTGTATGTCTTTCTCACAGTGGACGCCAAACTTTCTGGTTTAATACAAGGTGATGTGAGGTTTTTCCATGTCTGCTAATATCTCGTTGTGAAATATCTGACATTTTATATCTTTTTCTTTAGGATAGAAAGGCACCACAAACCTGTAATATAAACAGAAACATTACGTAAGTAGAAAAGAAATAAAAATACATCCTAATTTGGACCATTTCTGAGTTATTATCGCGGGTAATAAGTCATCTGACAGTTTTGATTATGTCTCTGTCGTGCTGGTTGTCTGAATGGTTTAAAGGGCTGCTTTCAGTGCCGTTCCATCTCAACCTTAACGGACATAAACATGCAGTAAATAAATAGATTTTCAATCAGCTGTTTTCCACCAAAGACTTAATAACAATAAGCATGTTTTATTATTATAAAACACGGCAAAACTAATTGTGGTAAAGGGGAATCTCATCTGTCCATGTCTCAATCAGCTCCAAACCATTTTTTGTACTACTGTCACAACAATCAATTTATTCCATTTCGATTACAATGCTCCCAACTTTGCAAGGACCGACTACCCCACTCACTGCTTCCTCACACACAAAAAGCCAGAATGCCAGCAACTTTCCCTTTCATGCTTGATGACAGCCACGCCCACATCGGCACGCCCACCCAGTCACATGCTCCTGTCATGTCAACAACTACTTATGTCATTCATATGGCTCCTACAGAGCCTCAGTAGAAACGTGTTTATCATCATTAAATCTTTGGTGCGAAACACTGATTGAAAATCGATTTTTTTTTATTTTCACTGCACGTTTAAAGTGGAACGGCACTGAAAGCAGCCCTTTAAACCATTCAGACTACGAACACAAAAGACACCATCAAAACTGTCAGAAGACTAATTACCCGTGATAATAACTCAGACACAGTCCAAATAGTTTGAATGTATTTAATTTTTTTTCCTACTTCCTGAAAGTTTCTGTTTATATCATAGGTTTGTGGTGCCTTTCTATCCTGAAGAAAAAGATATAAAATGTCAGATATTTCACAAGGAGATATTAACGTACATGGAAAAACCTCACATCACCTTATATTAAGGCAGAAAGTTCGGCGGCCACCGTAAGAAGGCCTTACAGTATTCAATTATGCAGCATAACTGATCAGTAGATTATTGTGAGGAAACGCAAAAGAAAAACAGTTTTCCACGTCACCTGGAGGGCTTTGTATAAAATAAGACTGAACTAATTGAAAAGTAATTTTTCTGCAAGAAATAACAGCTTGCTTAAAGTCAATAATTATTTATTATTGATAAGATACATAAGAAAATGAACTGAGATTATTTCACTTCTAATAAAATATCTTTCCCCATAAGTGAAATAATCTGCCAGTGGATCTGATACTTTATCAATATTGAGAAATGATTTAATAAAGTCAAGCTCCTATATCTTGCTGAAAAGTTGCTTATAAGTCACTTGAAATAAGGCAAAGCTCAAATAAGTAAATCAAAAACACAGAGTGAAGCTTTGTGTTTGCTTCGGTACCGATGAGTGACACAAAGTCCGTTGGTTCTCTCCGAATTCCCGACTCTGCTTAGTTCCCGTAAGTGAACAAAGCAGTTAAAAACCAACAACCTGCTTTCACTTTGCTAATAATAGCCCAAGAATTTCTCATAGCCAATAAGAGCTGAAGATAAACAAGATTTATTTTTCTGACAGACAACTTCCTTAGTCCCAGCCTTACTCAGGTTGTAGACATGCTGCTGGAGGGCCTTGTTCCAGACTGGCAAATCTTCAGCATTCTGGGTGGCAGCTGCATAGGTGGCATTCTCCCTTTCAGGCTGCATGCCAATGCTAATCTGCAGCCCGTGGACAGGATGGCTTTCTGACGTGCACACGGTGGTATCCTGAAGGTGGACAAAACAAGTTCAAATGAAACAGAAATTGTGTAAGTTTCATATTTAATTTAGATTTCTCTGAAGTATTTTTTTTAACATCAACATTAATATTACATTTCAGTTGGAATATACCAAAATGTGTTTGTATATATATATATATATATATATATATATATATATATATATATATATATATAATCTGATAAATCCGTTCACAAACCAGCTGTACTTATGCTGAGATTAAATCACATAGACTGTTTACTGTTTGACTTCTCTTCAATGTGTTGAAAGAGATTTTATTTAAGGGCGTCGGCCACATTCTGTTACCATGATGCTGCCAGCACAATTATTTCACGCAGTGCTTGTTTTATTATTATTATTATCATTATTTCAGGTCTGTTTTGGTCTAATTTGGTCTGTCCTGACCAGAGCACCTTCCTCTACATGAAAGTTTGACTTTTCGTGAAAGAATTGGGAAAAGTTCAGGTAACGAGTAAACACTTCGGAGAACAGGTGCACCCTTTTCCATTAATGAAAATTTGAGTGAACGTCCTCTTCATCTCATGAGACACGACAGGATCGATAGGCATTTTTTTGGTTTCCTGAGCCGGGTCACATTTTACCACGTTGGAAGAACTGGATTGGTGGAAGAGTACACACAAAAATGTGATGCGATGGGGCGGGGAAAGGCTTGAAATGTAATCTTTTGTTTCACTTTTTAATCTCAAATTGTACACGACTGTTGAATCTTGCAACGATAAACATATTTAGCACGTCTGAACGTCATCGCGAGTTTAACATTAATCTAAGATCTGTCGTTAGGAAGGCGGCTAAGAGTAAAAACATCCATTTTGCGTTGCGATTTTCTTTTTCGCAGTTAAATCTGACGTGACGACGACGCTGGAAAAAACAAAACACTGAAAAAACGCACGTAAAAGAGATTTGACATGAAATCAGAAGTAGACGCAAAACATAATATGAGCCAAAACACGGCTCCCCCCCCCTCCAGTTTAACAATGCCTGGCTTTTCCCAGCAGTTTAGCAAGCAGATTGTGCCACTCTGTGATTGATGGGAAGGGATCCGATTGTTGAATGAGTGGAATTCAGCACCACAGCAATCGATGTATAAAAGGTTTAATTTCTATCCATCGCTTAAGAAACAAGAGGGAGAAACTCGCAGGAATCAGAATATGCCACTCGCCGATCAAATTAAACAGAACATTTGACAATAACCTTTAAGCAGGTATTAAAAACTTTTCATTTATTGTTCTGATAATATTTGAATCTTAAATATCATGTTTGCGTCAGCCCCAAGCAGAAAATCATCAAGATTAACAAACATAAAAGCTTGATCTGTGTCGTGTTTCGCTCACTAAAATTACATTTACAGTAATATTCTAGATTATTGAATATGAATGCATCGTATTGATAACATGTACAAATAACTTCAAGAGAAACAAAAACTCCCAATGCATAAGCATTGTGGTTGTCCCATAAGCAATAACTTAATGAACCATATTAAAAGAACATTTCCTCTTCACTCTCACTTCCTCATAATTGTTTTATATTGATGCACTGGTATGCAGCAGCTGGCATTTACCAAAAATGCATGTAAAAAGTGATCTATCTGCAAAAGGGGAAAGAAAAGGCGTCACAAGGAACAAGATCTGATAAATTGTCATTATGGAAGAAAAGAGTCAGGTGGATTTTTTTTTTTACAGTCTGTCTGCAAGTTTCTGGTTTAAACTGGTTCTTTTGACGTCACTGGTTTCTGCCTTATCCAAAACCGTGCAGATTAACCACAAGATTATTTTCTCAAGGCTCCCGCACTGAAGCAAGCGTCAGACAAGACATCAGACATGCTGTCCAACTCCAGGTATTTCTCAGTAAGTTCAGGAAGTTCGCCGGGATGTCAGGTAAATTTAGCACATGTATATTTAGTTGTCTAACCCAGTGGTTACATATGTACATCTGAAATAAATACTATTTTACGTCTGAAAAGTCAGTGATGGAAGTTTTCATCAACATCAACTCTGCATAAGAAATTGCCACAAGCCATACTTTGGGAACCTATATTTGTGTTTTGACACAATAAACGTCCACGAAACTGAAGCACAGCAACGTTGTAATTCAAAATCTGAACTCCACTAATGAGCCAGTATCGGGTAATCATGGGGGTTTTAGCCACATCATAATCCAAAACATATGGCAAATCATTACAGGAATGATTTATCAGAAGCCAAAATCTACTGTGGGTTTAAAGGAGGAATGGTGACTGTGCAATCTCTCTCTAGCTCACCTAAAGAGGAACGGCGAATGATCCGCTCCGCATCTTTTCATCTTGTGAAATGTTTTTGAAGTTTCACTATTTTATCCAGCTGCAATATTGATACATTTAGTCATTTAAATAGGGGTTCCTATTTAAATGAAATGGGGTTCATTTGTTTGACCTGGTTCTAACCTGAATCATGTCGGCGGCTCGCCGCAGTATTAAAATGTAAACTGACGTGTCATCGTTTTAAAGTTTTTAAAGTAAACAATATTCCGTCATACTGTTTACAGTATGACGGAATACTGTAAACATATTCCGTCATGTTTACAGTACGAGTTATACCGTCACAAACACCCTGCAGAAATGCCTGAGGACAAACTGCAGAGCACTTAAAATGACTGTAGCTCAGACTGGTTTTTCTCATCTGTGCAGCAGGTGGGTAGTTTGAGGTGAACAACTTCATTTCTTTACAAATCAACATTTTTAAAAAATAAATGAATGCAGCTAAAAAAAACAACAACAAACAGCTCAGTTCCCGTGTAAATCATCGTTTTGATGAACAGGACTTATTTTTAATAATCTACTACACTGCTGACAATTAATCCAAGACACTAACAGACCTCAAACACGAATGTTTAAAGAAAGTAAAAGGGAGGTTTTAACTTTCTGAGGTTCTAAAAATATGTTTGTGCTACTGGACAAATATTGCTTCACAAAATGATCATGCAACTAAATGAAAAACGTTTTCACACCACACTTATTTTAATGTCTTAAAAGCAACATTATATATACTATAAAAAAGACACGTCCTCCACATATTTGTTATGTCGTGACAGAATGGTGTGACTCTGCTTTCTCCTGATCGACAGTTTCGTTTCCCTCCGCGGCGCTGCAGCTGGTTCAACACAGAATAGGGTGATGATGGAAACGTTACGCTTCTTGTCAAATCTTATGAGGTGACTCTGCATCTATTCTCAACACGTTTCTATATGCAACAAAACATTGGATGGTTCTGTGATCATGTGGTCTTTTAACCGACTAAAAATAAAAAAATAAAAAAATGTTGTTTTTTTGGTCCCATTTTGTCAAAAGAAAAGAAGTTGCCTTATTTATACACACATTTTGATACATGTGTGCATCAAAACTTCGTCCACACTCTCCCTCTTTACAAAGATCCACGCCGCCTGCTGCACTTGAATCCATCAGGCATCGACATTTATCCAGCATGGAGTTAGAAAAAAATGTAATTCCAAATAATTGCAAACAGTGTAATCTCTCAATATTTTTTTTCCTTCCATGTTCACGGACTTTGAGTAAATAATATAAATAATGTGTTAAGTTAAATGGACTTGCAAAAGAGCAGCCGTTTAACCCCATTTCCTGAACGTGTCAAAAGTAGCAAAGAGCAACACGAGTTGCCAGCTGCAGCAAAAATGTGTAAAAGTCTCAGAAATTCTAATTCTACACCTCCTTCCCTCCAAAAAAAGAAAGAAAAAGTACAATCAAAGCTCTTATGGCTTATCTGAGATTTTCATTTCACCTCCATCTGCTTGGTAAGAAAAATCCCGGCTCCTCATCCAGCCCCATTTATCGCAGCAGTTTATTTTATTTCTTAATTATTTTTTTCAGAAGCAGGGCTTGGCATGTAGATATTTTCTCGCTGCCACTTCCTAACTCAAAGATCAACAAACCTCTGCTCTACTTTGGTGTGTATGTTTTTTTTTCTTTTCGTGCGTTTATTTTTATTTTTTTAAGGGTCGGTGAGAGAATTGGGCAATCTGCTTGACATCATATTCATACACCAGCCTAACAGGAAGTCGTGGATAAGTAAAGGTTCACAGCGTTTAAAAATGAAAGTGTATATTTGAAAGGAACTCTTCAGTTATGGGTGTTTAATTGGGACATAATTGTGACACCAGAGAATATTTCTTCTTACCATAATACGCAATAAATACTCTAAAAGTGTGAATTTTAGTGGGGAATGCTTGCTACTACAAGAATAAATATGACAAGGTATTCTTATAAGTGTGTAGGATGCTGCAACATAAAAACACTTTGACGGTTTTCAGTGTGCATCTGCAGCTGCATATGAATTCATTCCGTACTCTGATCTCTGAAGAAACATTTTCACAAATCCTCATTATTAAACCACTTCAATGAATAACCGAATAAATTGGTGTGACATCTCGCTGAGTGTGGGTAGAAATAACCCGGATTTAAACCGTGAAACTCTCAAAACAGCTGTGTTTGCGTTTATACTCACCGGTGCCCTCTGGTGGCTTTGCTATGCGACTGTAACCAACCCAAGAAGCATAATCTCGACATCTTTGCATTAACCTCATTCTGACTTTGCATATTTGCCAGCCAAACCTTTGTGACGGGGATCACATGCAGAGGCTCGTCCTCCGACTCCGAGTCTTCTCCACTTCGGTAGCAGAGCAGAGTTTGGCCTTTCAGGACACAGTAGAAGTTTCCCCAACGATCTGCATTGTCCTCAAGCTGAGTGAGAGCAACAGAGAAACAAAGACACACGCAAGTAAATCAGAATCAAAGGCAGTTGTTGTGATTGGTGGTAAATATATATATATATATAAAAGATTATATACATATTAACCTTGATCTTAAGTTGGCCCCTCATCGCTGGCTGAGTCATGCATAAAGGCTGAGCAACGAAGCGGCAGCACATGTTTCCGAACAGAGGCAACCAGAATGGACTATCTTCTGGAAAAAAATAAAAGCCTAAATCACACTTTTAAAAAAACACAATCAGAGGGAAACGACATGAAATTACCTGTTGCTGAAAGGGTTAAATCATGCGTCTTGAAACCCTCTCTGACGTGTTCAATAGTCAGTGTTGTCTGAGCCAACAAGTTATACTTTGGGCCCCTATGAATACAAATAAATTCATACAATCATAGTTTCTTGAAAAGAATTTTTAAAAAAAAATCATAATATTGAAGTGTGTTTCAAGGACAGTGGCCGTGCCCACAGTGCAGAAGGAGGTGAAACGTGTCCAGGCCTCGCGGTGCCGCCACCGGGGCAGACGGAGCCGCACGCAGATGCAGACTCAAACGCGGCCCGGATCTTTTTCCCAGAGGAGCGTCCCAGCGAGCCTCCCAGGAAGCTCATTCTCCTGGGAGCCGGAGCCGGGGCCGCCGGAGGGAAATCCTCGGCAGCGCAGCAGCTGTAGAGCTCGACGCGGAGCGAGAAGCCCGGACCCACCTTGTCGCTGGGCGGATGTGAACGGTTTTAAGAGCTTGCACGTTGGAACGCGTTAACTCGGGTTTTCTGCGGAAATTTTGTCTTACAACACGACCGCGTCCTCGAAGCAGATGTCGGTAAGCGTCCTGTCCACCATCACCAGGTCGGTGTCGTGGATGTCTGAGCCGCACTGAAGCAGGCAGAACACAGCACAGCGATGCAGCTCTGTGGATGGAGAAAACATGATTTTATTGGGGATTTTATTACTTTTTTTATTACATTCTTTTGTCACATTTTTTATATAAAAAAATAATTCAGGCACAGAAATGCCTACAAAAAAAAATCATGTTCTTACAATGAATACGCCAAACTTTTATTTGGGTACATTGAGAAAAAACCCGATCATGTTCACTTTTTTGCTACTCTGAACAATCTCTTTCAGATTAGTATTGCTGAAATATTTATTAATAATAATAATAATAATAATAATAATAATAATAATAATAATAATAATAATAATAATAATAATCTGAGTTTTTAGCTACTTTTTTAGTTACTTACAATTTGTTTCCCTGAGACATTTAGACAAGTTCAATGAATGAAATGTGCATTTTTTTCAAAACTATCACAAAGCGAAACAAAGATTAATTACACAAACATGTAACTATTTTTAAACATAGTTTAAAACAGTTACATAGCTACACACTTACAGGAATGCTTACAGGTATTCCTGTAAGTGTGTAACTATGTAACTATTTTAAACATGACAAGGTATTCCTGTTAGTGTGTAGGATGCTCGTTTTTCCACTGAGATGAAAATGTGACATCTAAAATTAAAGTATCACATCAAAACAACAACAAAAGAACTACATTTAATAAAAAGGTGGGTACTTTTTGAATCTGACAAATCTGGGCACTTTTTTAATTTATGTATTCATGTTTTATAACTGTGGGCGACAGTGCTACTCACTGCACGAAATTCAAATTTGTGTGTGATCACTCTGTGGCTATGAAGTATTTATTTTGCCCTCATCTCTGCCATTTGCTTACCTCCTTTGTTTTTGAAGTACTCTGAGTCTTTCCACATGAGGGGGATTCGCAGGTCTGCAGAGTGCAAATTAATTAGACAGGCATGAAAAATAAAAAATAAATAAAAAAGTTGTTGCAACAAGCAGCTAAAAGACAAATTCAGCTTCTAACATGCAAAGGATTAAACAAATACGATTTGTACAAAAGGCATTTTGTTACCTGAAAGCGAGACTTTTCCAGTGCATGGCTCTGCGTCTTCAGATGTCTTGCTGTCAAAATAACCAGTGGTCAGCCAGCCACGTCCAGGAAATATAGAACATAGAAGAAACAACAATCTGTTCTAAAATCAAAAAGTAATTCCCTTAAGCAGCATTGACACATCAGTTACATATTCAGTTACATATTCCGAATGGCAGCAGCAAGAAGAGAGACATCAAGAGCTGCAGGTGGCGAGCCAAGGACACAGCCACCAAGAAGAATCGCCTGCGCCTCCGTGGACGGAGGAGCCGGAGCCTCACGGACAGAGGTCCCGGCAGCGGCGGCCTGGCTCTCCGGGTGAGGCAGGAGGGAAGGAGCATCAGGGGGGGGACCCCCGCTGAGCGCCATCGCTGTTTGGGAGGACGGGATGACTCCGAGGGGGTCGCCCCGGTCCTGTACAACTCTTAACTGTGATGGTTTTTATCCTTGTTCTTATCTGCTTTTAGTTTAACTTAAAGTAATTGAAATTGTTATATTTTAAAAAAAGAAATGCAAAAGAATTCTGTATAAAAGTATAAAAGAAATGTTTTTTAAACTGCCACAGGTATCAATAAACTTTTTTCGAAAGAAAAAAAATGGGTTTTTATAAAGAAAAAATGAAAAATATATTCTGTATAAAACCGTAAATGCCAGGTTTTTAAACTGTTCCATGTAAAAATAAACTTTTTTCGAAAGAAAAAAAAAGACATGCAGTTAAGGAAATTTATGTTTTGTTCTATTAGTCGATGGTTTGTTTACAGAAACCTGTGTGTTGAAATTTGAGTGGTTTGACTTTATGGATCACAGACCTTCAAGAATTTGAACTATTACCAAAAAAATGACACAGATACATGAGAACTGGATGTAGTTTATGAAAATACAATTTATTATATATTTTTATGACATCAGTTAAACCACTAATTAAACGAGGACATGACGTGAAAGACAAAAATCGAGAAAAGATGCGGTCGCTCTTCCTTTGAGGTCAAAGAGACAGTCCTCCATCAAGAGAGATCACCATGTGGATTGAAGACTTGTGTATGATTCCGTAGTCCCACAATCTTTTGTTGTCTGCCTCCAGCCTTTGATTTCCGAAGATCAACTTCATGTCGGACATCGTCTTTCCTGCTCCAACAAACATGTGAACACACACAGCAAAAATAAAAGACAGAGAAATAAATTATGTTAATCGGGGGGAAAAGACCTGCGGAATAATCGATGTACACAAAGTATGACTTGATCCGCTCACTTTGTGTAACTTATTCACCATCATCAATAATAATGTATATCAGTGACATAAATTATGACTCTTAGATTACCACATGAACAAGGAGAGTAATACTAATTTATGCAAAACTGAAACTTAAAAACCTCCAAATTAAATTAGCTAAATCAAAAGCCTATAAAACATGATACTTTTTAAAGAATACATCTTCCTTTTAGCACCGCAGTGTTTTTAAGAATATGTTACAGGTTTTCTTTCTTTCTTTTGTTTTTTTTTTTTTTTTTTTTTACCTGGGATACCCGGAATCCTCCCAACTATTTTCTGCTTCAGCTCCAGCACGGTTATTCGCTGCATATCTTTCTCATTGTCGCACAGGTCGATCGTTATCTTTTGCCCGTCTAGGCCAGTAACAACTACTTGGTATATCATAATTTCTTTCTATTTGTCACAGACGATGAGACGCGTCTCTCCTGGATTAAAGCTTGTGTGTAAAATGAAGAAGCCGCTGATGAGTTTTGTTTGTGAGCCTCGGGGAGGGGCTGTTTGTTTCGTTTTAGTTTGTCATGATTCAATGCGAGGGGGAAAAAAAGTGTCCAGCCATTTTACTTTCAATTCTTTCAGGCAGTAAGGCTCAAAGTTCTTCTTTATTTTATAATGTAGAAACAATTTTTTTCTAAAGACATTGAACGCAACGCTCTCTTGTGGCACAATGCCTGCGAAATAGAAAGTATTAGATTTGTTCGCTGCTGTCGGTACACGTCGCTGAGTAGAGCGTGACAAAAGCTGGATGTTGATAAACGCTAAGTTAAGGATAAATTAATACCAACATTCTTTGTCTTAGGAAAATTAAAGAGTTTCGAAATTTCACTGCGTTTTTAAACCGCCAAAGTGGGTCATAATCAATCAGTTGATGACATGACAAAAAAAGGCAAACGACAGAAAGCAGCTCCACCGGATCCGGAACGTAAGTGGGGTTTTTTTGACCCGGCGAGGTAATCTTTTTTGCAGTATCTTTGTAATGACAAGTTTTCATCAGTTCATATTCCAGTTATTCCTCAAAGACATGTTACTGATATTATGCAATTAATTTTTTTTATTTACCTTTTATACATTTTAAAGGGATCTACGATTAGTTATGAAAATAGACCTTATTTGGGAAATATTTATTTTAGATGTAAAAGCAATACAGTGAAAATACTGTAGGTTATTTAGTTTTGATACATTTTCATAAAATATTTTCACAGGAATGTTGCCATGTTGTTCATACTATTACACGGTAAATGCCGTGTAATGGTCCAACTGCCTGGCTCCTACAGCCAAAAATAGTGATGAGTAACGTTATTAAGCCTATATAATTTGAACCAGTGCACAATGAAATCAATAGAAATGTAGAAATCAGAAGAGGTGATGACAATGAGGACCAAACAGAGGAAGAGGACAGAGTTGGGAGTAGGATCTGGTGTTTTGCTGCTGCTGCCTTCAGCTTTGGAAATAAAACAATGAATGACACTCACCTCTGGTTGGACTGTGTGATCTAAGTACTTTTGTAGCTCTGTGTCAGTTGTTGCTGAACTAACACTTCGTTCGGTGTTGGTAGTGGTTTCACATTCAGTACCGGTATTCTCGCTCCATTAGCAGGGCTACAGACGTTTCTCCCAGTGTCTGTAGTGCTCTGTCCGGTTTGGCATCAGCTGTGCTGTTCAGAGTTCGGTGCAGTGGTCAAAAACTGAAGCTTTTGATTTACCAGTTGATCTACGTTCCTACCCTCATCTATGGTCATGAGCTTTGGGTCATGACCGAAAGAATGAGATGGCGGATACAATCAGCTGAAAATAGTTTTCTCTGTAGGGTGGCTGGGCTCTCCCTTAGAGATAAGGTGGGAAGCTTGGTCATCCAGGAGGGACGCTGAGTAGAGCCGCTGCTCCTTCACGTTGAGAGGAGCCAGTTGAGGTGGTTTGGGCGTCTGGTCAGGATGCCTCTTGGACGCCTCCCTGGTGAGGCGTTCCAGGCACGTCCCACCGGGAGGAGGCCCGGGGAAGACCCAGGACACACTGGAGAGACTTTGTCTCCCATCTGGCCTGGGGACACTTTGGGGTTCCCCCTGGAAGAGCTGGAAGACGACCACGACCACGAGCCGACCCTGAGGTCTTCCATAAAGTGGAAGAAAACGGATGGATGGACGGACAAATGCACACATATACACACTCACATGCTTGATACACAAATCATAATAGAATGCAGACAGTAATGTTAGCTAGGTTGGATGGCTAGCTAGTTTCAAGAAACGTGCTCTTTTTCCCGCCCCTCACCTCCTTGCCTGCACACACCTAATGGATGTTGACATTGTTTCAATATTGCTGTTGTAAAATTGTTGTTGTTGTCATTTTGTTTTAAAATTGTTCTACAAATGTTTAAAAAAGTGAAAAATGAAAAGATTTCAAACATGAAATAGTTCTTGGTTGGAATAAATCACAGCAAAAAGTATTATACAAAACATTATTTTGAATCAAAGTGACAAAAGTAGCATAAAAATACATCGATTCTAACACAGGTCAAAAAAGTCCCACTCACAGAAGACTGTATAGTCAGTCATGCATCAGAAGGTTAAAACAGTTTGTTTACACCAGTTATTAATCTTTCAATAGGCACAACAAAGTACCATGGCTTGAGGAACCAGGGAGCAACATGCTACTTAAACAGTGTGCTGCAGGTGCTGTACATGACCAAAGACTTCAAAGAAGCTGTGAAAGGGTTTGTACAAGAATGTGTAATCTGAAATGTTTGCACATCATTTAATACAGCTCATATCTTTCCTTATCTCTTCAAAAATCTGTTCATTAGGTCAAATTCTTCACAAGACAGTCATGGATGTATTGACTATCGTCTTCACTCCGTCTTTAACACTTTGACAAAACAAATTGCATCAACTCAGGAGATTACAAACCACCTGGGCATCAAGAAAGGTAAAACAGAATAACTTCCATTACTCTGGTAACACTTGATCTTAAAACTCATTTGTATCTTTTTCAATTTTTGGAACATATTTTCATTTTTAAATTAAATGTTTAAAATGCTTGGTTGCAGCGTGCTAGCCACTCATGTAAGCAACTTCAATTAAGTAAATAAGAAAAGGTGAAAGTAAAGAATAAGATCAGAGTATTTTATGCTGTCATTACAGTGAATGAACAGCATGATGCTGCTGAGTGTTTTGACAAGATTCTAAGCCGTTCCAGCCCTAAAGCTTCAGAGGTGAAAACATAACATCCATAAGCAATTTTGTGAATGACTATAAAACCAGTAATGTTTTAAAAGTCTGCTAAATTACTATTGCTGTTGTAGTTACTTTATTTTTAATTTTAACCTTCAGATATTTCAAGGAGTATTGACTCACCAGAATACATGCTCCAAATGTGGAGAAAAAACAGTCTCAAATTCACCATTTTGGAGTCTACCGCTAACACTCAGTGAAATTGAATGCTATCCTGTTGTAAGTGCAGAACTACTTTTATTTTGTTTTTCTTTTTTGTTAATCAGTCTAATTGACTAGCAGGGTTATTTTAATGATATTCATTTTTCAGACTGATGCAGTCCAAAAATATTTCCAAGAATCTGAAATTTGTGGAGAGAACCAGCTATACTGCAATAACTGCAAAGACAAAACGGATTCTTCTATTGTGAGTATTTAAATTATTTTTAATAGTAATGTTATTTACTTAAAAATGTGAAAGTTCTTAAACCTGAGAACCTTTGATAATCGTCATTTAATAATAACACAACAATAGCAGAAGCCATAAACCTCTCAGGGAATTTTACTCAAGAAAAAGCACAATCTAGATTTTATATATTATTTGAAAATTTACTCACCCAAAATGACTCTTTAGTGAGATTACCTGAAGAGGCTGAGTCATGGTTTAATCAGAAAATGTTCTCAATATAATTTCTAATTTGAAACAGTTGATTTGAGACAAAAATGCAAGTGCTCCTAAGACTTACTAGTGGGGCATCAGACAGTTAGGGTAACTAGGCATATCAGCCATAATCTTATTTAAATCCAGAGACACGCAGTGAAATCTGAGGTCATGAAGAAAGCTGCAGACTCGGAGCAGTGTCTTCGAGTATTTATGTGAAACCCCAAAAAACAAAATGAAATAATGTAAATAACAGATAATACTTTGAGGTCTGAATTCATACTTGACACATTATTGTTTTCTTACATCAGTGTGATACAAATATGCTGTAATGTCAGTGAATGTTCAAAATTTTAATTAGTAAAAAATCAAGATGCTTCCTAACAAAGA
The DNA here is from genome assembly GCA_903067105.1 of Poeciliopsis infans. Classification (NCBI taxonomy): domain Eukaryota; kingdom Metazoa; phylum Chordata; class Actinopteri; order Cyprinodontiformes; family Poeciliidae; genus Poeciliopsis; species Poeciliopsis infans. Next base: position 4,680 of record CAEGAA010012102.1, on the reverse strand, counting down.
GAGGAAGGTAAGAGCTTGTATGGCCTGTATTTGTATAGCAGTAAGATATGTAGCCACAGCTGCCCTGAGGCAATCTGACAGAAATTAGTCTGCCATTGGCCCCTAGGGGCACCTGATCACCACCAGCAGGGTGGGTGAAGTGTCGCCAAAAGACAGATCACTAACACAGACAAAGTAGGGGTTAAAACTGACAACCTATGTATCACAGGATGAACTGTCACCTCATGTCAACTCCATCAATTTACAGTATGCAGAGTTTCCTATAAATATTCACTTCTACTCTTAGCTTGATGTCAGTCATGTCGAGGGAATTTAAACCAGTTTATGGTCCATGACTCAATACAATCTGCTGGGTTTCCTTAGAAATAGTTTAAACCACTCTGAATTAATAATTGAGCAAAGTATACTGTTTGATCAACTGGAATGCATATACAATTGAATTGAAAAGATTTTGTCCTGTAAAGTGCCTGGACACAATGTTTTCTATGAACTGGCGCTAATAAACTGAATTTAATTTAATTTCATTTAATGTTTAGACCTTTGGAGGTTTTTTTCCCCATGTATACAAGTCACCATTCTTTTCACATGTTCATCAGTCATACTCTAGGATTGAAAACCCTCCTATCCTTAGTAAAAATAAAAAACAAAAGCAAATGCTCAGCCATTGTGAAGTCTGACCATTCACCAGACTTCACAATGGGTGGGTATTTTCCCTTCACAAAGGGAAAGTAATGGATACAGACTTCCCCTTTAATCAAGTGGCCCAACTTGAGATTTGACTCAACTTTGTTGACAGATGACATTTGTGAAAAGACTCCATACCACTATAGATAAACTCTTAATGGAAAACAAATCTGACTCAGTGTCTTGTGGAAGACAGTAAAAGTGATAAGTAGGAGTGAAATAATATATAACACAACATTTATTAATAAAATAGAAAAGCAAGTGCAGAAAAGCAGGGATATTGAATGCCTATGTAGACATTCAGTATCAGCAGATGTTGGTTGTCCTTCTGTCTCTGTTTGTTGACAGTCTCCCACAAGACACCAGTTCCTCTTATCTGACTGCTTTTATGGTGAAGTCCAACACCCAGTATGGACTTCGTTCCCAGAGTTTGTTCAGATCTGGATGAGAAAGCATTTAAATATGTTGCCCCTTGAGCTTGGAATGACTTTCAACGAGAGTCTAAATTGACACTGAAAGTGATTCTATGAACAAAAGCATTAATGAAAAACCATGAAGAAGAAACTGTCATTGCTTTTCAGAGTCATGTTTTTTATTATCTGTATCTTAATATTTCATGCTTGATGCTTTTACAATTAAAAGCATCAAGCATTTTTCTGTTGATACTTGTTAACTATCTTACTATATTGCAAGGTATCTCTTGAAAAAGAGATTATAGACTTTTTTTATCTGATTGAATAAAGATTATTATCACCCTCCTCTGCACGATACAAAGAGAGACTTTGCTTAAAAATGCAATATAATGTTTTATCAACACAAGATATGAAGCAATCCTTGATTAGATTCCAAAGTTTCACATTTGAGCTTAGTGAAAAGGCAGGCTGTCTTCTGGCCCACCAAACCAAAAGTCAGTCTGCGGCACAGTTCATTTCAGACCACAAGACCTCTGACAAGCTAACTGTTGAGCTTGTCGAAATAAATCAAGATTTTGAGAAACTTTATTCAGACACAGACACATCTGAATTCCCAGTCAATATTTCTAATACAAAATTTATTTTAGACAGCTTAAATACTCCTTCCACAAGCTCTGATAAGAGGACAGGTATTGATAAACCCCTAACACATAACGAAGTCATCAACTGTTTCAGCAATGCTTAATGGCAAGGCTCCCAGCCCAGATGGCTGTTTAGTTAAATTTTATGAAAAACGTCATGCTAGATCTTTGAGCACATCGTGGATTCGTGGGTACAAAGTTTATCCAACAAATTTGATCAACTGGTAGCAAGGGCACTCCACTAAGCAGACAATTGAAATGTGCCTATATCCAGCTACATTCTAGTAAATTTATTTTGAAAACATTCAAACAATAATGTTGACTGATTGCTGTGTTAACATAGTAACAATCAGAGGTTACATGTGTATTTTTCCTTTTTGTGTGTGAGCTAAATTTGTTCACAAAAACATCTCCGTAATTAATGACCAAAGGTCGGAACTTGCTTTCAAGATCAGATAGTTACATTTATCTCCCACCCACATTTCTCCAAGTCTGTATTGAAACTGTGTTAATGGTGGTGACATTTTAACAGAAAGTGGGATCCCAAATAAACCTTAAAGCTTTGGACCAGCCCTGCAGGACTAGGCAAACAAATTTTTACAGAAAAAGATTTAGGGTATAATTGACGATGAATTTTGTTTCATTTTAAACTTTTGAATTTCTGACAAAAAATTCAAAAGTTTATTCAAAATTCAAAAACAACAACATTAAAATGTTGTTGTTTTTGTCACTGTTTTGCTTGTTTTATTGTGCTAGTTTATCTTAATGTTCATGTGTGTTTCAATTAGAAATTGGAAATGAATCGTCATCCAGATGTTCTGACACTGCTGCTGAAGAGATTTAAGTTTGACTACCATTACATGGATTATGTGAAAATCAAATGCAGTGTGCAGATTCCATATACCCTGAAGATACCAACTACAAAAAATAAGGTAGATTATTGCATATTTTATTTACTTACTTTTTTCCCTTTGATTTCAGTCATTAATTCTTCCTGTATTTTCAGACTCAGCACTATCAGCTGTATGCATATGTGGAGCATTCTGGTGAGCTGAGAAGTGGACATTACACTGCTCAAATCAAATCAGAGGAAGATAGCCAATGGTATACCTTCAATGACTGTACGGTCAGCAAGGTGTGTATTTGTCATTCCTGGTTGATAGATATTGAGACTTTAGCTCATTTAGATACAATATTCCTAACACGTTGTTTTTTTCTAATATACAGAATGGTTACCAGCGATTCCAAGTGGATAATGAGGAAAAGTAAGTCCTCCTCTGTTTTTCTGTATCAAATATATTTTTGATAAATTAAAAGAAAATGTAAATAATTTTGACATCACTCTCACTAGAATTCCCAAAGCTTATCTTCTGTTCTACAAGAAAAGTAAGATTCTAAACATCTTATATATGTTTACAAATTAGGTTTCTGAAAGACTGTTGACTGTGGGTTTTTTTTGTTTTTTGTTTTTTACAGCTACTGACTCTTTGGATGCAGACAGCTGTGGGGAATCTACACCTAAATGTTACAAGTTAGATGTAGAGACACCACAGAGAGAGGAAGGTGAAAAAACAGCAGCTGTGATTGACAATAAAGAAGAAGAAGAAGACAAAACTAAAAACAGAGGAGAAATAAAGCCAAGGACAAGTGTTAGAAATAAACACAGCGAAATGGCTGGAACTAATGATGGCAGGTTTATATCAATGAACAACTGTACTGAACACAGAAGGCTGTCAGAAATAAGTATTGATGATAATCTAAAATTAAGCCCAGACATTGATGGACAGAGCAGAGATAAACCACAAAATGGTTCAGAAACAACAAATGATCATCAACAGAACCCTGAAACAGTTCAGAACAAGATAGAAATGCTAAATAAAAAGATACCCAATGACAAAAAAAGAAGCGAAGAAGTCGTTGATGATCATCACACGGACTGTGATAAGTTGTATTGCACACAAAATGTCAGTGACAATCTTAGTGAAAATAGTCCAAAAGGTTTCAGTTATAACCAGATGGAAACCAAGACAAGTGATCAAAGAGAAAATGAAGGAAAAAAGCCAGAAGTTCACTGCACTGAAACTGGAGCTAAACACCAAATTTTGAGTTCAGCTAGTACTAATGAAGATGGACTAAATCAGGAAGTGATGCAGGAAGAACAACATAACCATTCTGAAGTTGAAGAGGAGAATCCCCAAAATGATAAAAATTTCCAAGCAAGAGAAAACTATCTTCAGGGTGATGTTCAGTCAAACATCACTTCAGTGACACAAAAAATCACAGTGAAAATAGATACTGACCCCCAAAATAATAGCATAACCAATGATGGGGAGACGTCAAACTGTATTTCGATGCAGAAACAGAAAGATTCGTTGGAGCAACAGATACAAAGTGATGAAAAGTTTTCAACAGGGAGTGAAAACATTGAAAATATTAGTGAAAGTACAAACTTGACTGAACCCAAAACAGAAAACATTACAGAAGTCTCTCCTCATATAGAAACACAACAGAATGGTAGAAATCGATGTGGCAAAAACAAAAAACAAAGAGGGAAGAATAAAAAGCCAAAACAAACAATATGGTATAGTATGTAATAGATTACCCAAAAACTAATTTTAGAGGGGCTCCAAAGAACTTTTTAGCCACTCTACATGATGATTTGGTGAAAAAAAAAGTTCATTAAAAACTCTGACAATTTTTTCATTTTGTTTCATGAATGCAATTAGAATCCCGCTTATTAGTTGATAACAAAATCTCTTCTTTTGTTCTTAACTCAAAAATTTAAAGGAAATTGGAAACCTTTATCATGAGGTAAATTAAGCAAATTAATATTGTGCTGATTGTTGTGTCTTTAAATGCAAATCCATTCATTTTTAATTTTTTAAGTTTTATTGTCTATTTTTCTATACTGATATTCCTGTATCTGGTGGTCTTCCTTTTAT